>PVKA01010948.1:0-62625 GCA_004027165.1 Ctenomys sociabilis | reverse complement strand
TTTTTTTTTTTTTTTTTTTTTTTTGGTCTTTTTGAGACAGGGTCTCACTATGCAGTTCAGGCTGGCCTTAAGCTCACTTTGTGGCTCAGGCTGGTCTCGAAGGATTACAATGAATTTTAGTGTAGGGAGACCTAAATTTGGAGCGCTTCCGGCACATCAAAATCCCACTCACTACTCCACAAATGCAGCCCGTGTGAGAAAGGTAGGTTGGGGCTTTCCCATCCTGACCCCTCCTTCTCTCCTCCCTTGGTTTACAGCTTTCTAGCTCGACACGGGAGGGTGGGGTTTGAACCTCGGCACATGTGACTTTTCACAAAGGCCTGGTATGAAAAATTGCACACTGACAGGCACACAATGCGACGCCCACTTGGGTAAGCAGGTGCACTCTTTTATTGGCTCCTGGCCGTGGTGTCCGGGTGCTGTGACTTTCAACTTGGCCAGGAGCACTCGCTGCTCCTCTACAAAGGGCATGGGGAGAAAGGACCACAAGATTAGGAAAGGAACAGGGAAGATGTGCATTAGAGCCTCAGAGTATGCGCATGCTCACGAGCCTTTAACAGGGCAAAACCAGATTACATATCAATATTTACGTTAAAAGAGCACAAGTGTCGTCCAACTTAATGAGAATTTTAAACTTGCTTTCTTGAGAATCCGTGAGTACGGATTCTCATCCATACTCACGAAGAACTGTCAGTCAAAGATCTTTCATTTTCTTTTTAGCTACAGAGGGGCTGATTTTGTTTTTGACAGGAGGGGAAGGGTATGTTTGCCATTTTTAGGCTACAACAGGTTTTGCAACTTGAAAATGCTCAATTTCTTGAAATCACATGGATTTCAGCTTTCAAGTCTTGAATTAGAAGAGTGTTGCCTCGGATAAAAATATACCCACCAGGGAAGGAGCATTTGCAACACAGAAATGATAGCCTGGGTCATATGGTGGCAGCCCAGCAAGTTAGAACAGGTATAGCAATCTAACGTGTAGTTTCCAAAGCCTTAATTGTCTCAGGGAAGGTTAGGTGGGGAGGGGTCCTCTGGGGAGTCAGCAGGTCTTCCAGATTGTGACTGTCCATATGGCAGAGACTGAAAAAAAAAAATCTATTCTCTGTCCTAGTGAAACCTCTTACTGAGATTTTTTTTGAAAGAAGAAAGAGGTAAGAACAAGCAACCTCCAGGATCCTGCAGCGTATTTAGAACATGAAATCTAAATCAAATGGAACTAAAGACTTGTATTCTAAAAGAAGCCCCCATTCCACCACCCACTTTCATCCTTTCTGCCCCGACCCTGGGTTAAGATGTTTCACGACTCATTAGTAGAATTGCCATGTCCTTTCTTTTTCTTTGCTTTAATGGAGACAAGCAGATGTGCTCTTTCTCTGGGGCTTCTGGGTATTTTAGTTCTTACTGTGCATCGAGTTGGCTTTGTGTTTCTTTCGACAGGTGGCATTGACAGGTGGCTTGGAGCCCGAGCAGCTGCATCCCACCTGGCATTTCTCCCCAGGCTTCCCTAAGGATTCCCTGGCTAATTCTCACACAGAACAACCTTGAACTCTGCCCCCATCACATCTGCTTCCTGTTCTGAGCTCCCTGGCAGGGTGGCCAACAGTGCCATCTGGAATTGGCACATAAGGAGGGTTGTGTGTCCCCACCTCCCCAGCACCTTCCGCTGCGTCCTATTGATCTGCACACTTTGAAGCGATGGCCTCAAGCATCTGATCCTCCTTTGCTCTCCATTGTAGACCCCGATCTGATCAAGCTTTCCTTTGAGAATTCCAGCCCCATCTTCCCTGGCCAGGAGCCCCAGCCTGGGGAGCTTGCAACTCTTTCATTTCATGACTCTTCAAAATTATTATATGGGGATGAGTGTGTTGGAAAGACTGTGGCCTTTTGAAATCTGACGCAATTTTGTGACCCTAAACCATTCACCCGGGGCCACAAGGACCAGGAACAAAGGAGGGGACTACGGTGACACCCAGATTGGAGGGTCAATGTCCTACGCAATGGTTGTTGTAGCTGAGGTTTTTCACTGTTAGGGCCAGAAACAACTCTGGTTTTACCACATTTCTTTTGCTCATAGGCCAGGCAGTCACTGACTGAGCCATTTTAACTCGATCTTCCCTGATCCGATCATTGCTCCTTTCTTTACACGCAGAGCTGTATATGTGGGAGAAAGCGCGCTCTTGTGGCCATCCTCGAGAATTGCGATTGATTTCTGTAGCATTCAAGCACACTATTTTTTATTTATTTATTTTTGAGGAATCTGAGATTTTACTTTATTTGCAAGCTACCAGAGATGACCTGCCAGAATATAATGGATGCTGACAGAAGATAGGAGATTCTCATGTCAGAGAAAAAGGACTGTTTCGTAGCAAGGACAATGACCAAAGTATTAGCAATGTATTTGCATGAGTTTTCTGAGTTTCAGTTCCCACAGGGCTAAGAGAAGAAGGCCAGATGATTATGTGAGTATGTTTTTCGTTTTTTGCTGTTATAATGCCACCATATACTGAATAATTTGTAACAGAAATATGATGGCTGACAGACCTGGAAGTCGGGAAGTCAAATATCAGTGTTCAGGGATCTGGTAGGGTCCCTTTAGCTTCATGATAGCATGGAAGAAATCATTATGTGGTTAAAGGGCAAAGAGAAAGTGAAAACAGGAAGTGACACACCCACTTCTATGATAATGACAATTAATTCATGAAGGTGAAGTTCTGGTAAATTAAACCTCCTTAAAGAGTCTCTTCTCCAATGCCAATTAAATGTCAACAAGAGTTTTCATGGGGAAAAATACCGAGATTCTTGAAGCATTACTTGCTATAATCAGTTTTATCAGGAAAGTGATCTTGAGCTTAGAGAACCAGAATTTTTCAAAATAAGCTGTAAAAAGTCCTGCCCTTTTTTTTTTTCTTCTTCTTCTTCTTCTTCTTCTTCTTCTTCTTCTTCTTCTTCTTCTTCTTCTTCTTCTTCTTCTTCTTCTTCTTCTTCTTCTTCTCCTTCTCCTTCTCCTTCTCCTTCTCCTTCTCCTTCTCCTTCTTATTATTGAGGAACAAATAGCAATGAGACAGTTTCAAGATAAATTAACAGGACAGCTTCGATAAATTAAAACATTGCAAAATGTTTTTGTAATGTTTTGGTGTCATACAAGGTGCATACATATACTTACAGGCATTATTGTAGCAGATGTCTCTAATCAGTGAATGAAGAGAGTGTAGCTATACACTTATCTTATTTTTTTAAATGAGGCAAAGTCATGCCTTGTCCTAGATGCTATGAGACGTGCTACGGGACAGTTGAGATATTGAGGTTGCCCTCGAGAAGTTAGGGCTTCCCACCACAACTGGGGACTAAAAGTTTGCTTGGACCAAGGATTTCCAGGGGCTAAAGTCCAGCTTGGTCACCACTGACTGGCCTTACCTATTTGCTCCGTTGCTGTACTGAGACAGCCTCTAAAGGCGAAGCAGGGCCTGTGGTGTGAGGGGAAGGAAGTCCTGTAAGAGGAGCAGCAGCTCAGACGCTGGGGGGTGGGGGAGGAGAGGGGGGGAGGGCTGTGCCCCAAAGCCTCCAGGTCCTAACATGGGGAAGGACGGGCTAGATGCCCTGGGGCTGGTCTTCGTGAGGAGGAAACCTGCTGCTGCTTTGGGCGTTAGCTGCTGCTTCCCGTTTCCTTTTGGGCAACAGGATTTCAAGGAGCCTCCTCTGCAGCAAGTCTCCTAAGTAGAGCCCGCAGGCAGAGCAGGAAGGGGAAACGTGAGCCTCTATTTCACTCCTGATGCGATGCGTGGCTGGTGTGGACCTTGTGAGAACATCACGCATCAATGTCCTCCCCCCCACCCCACACCCCGACACAGCGCTGGAGGCTGAGTGAAGAGCAATGATCTAGCCGGGAAGCGTGGAATGAAGTTCTTTTTTAATTCATCATATCCCGCAGAAACTAGGAGAAAGGCTGGGCTAGCCGATGAAAGTCATGTGGGCTGGAAACCAGCCAGGCCCACCCGGCGAACTCACCTCCTAGGTGCGGATGTTTCGGAGAATGGAGCCCCACAACCGTCCAACCTGCTGGGTGGCACTTGCTGAGTTTCCCAACCGCCCCCGCCTGCGGGGACTTGTCTGATTCATCCCACACAGGGAATCAAAGCTGATCTGACCGGGCGCCACGACTGCTTACTCCTAGACTTTGGAATCTTTTCTGCCGCCCTGCTGCTCCGCAAGATTGATCCTATTCTTAGGACAAAGGCATAGTTTTCAACTGGAGCCAATTTCAGTTCCCCTGGCTCCTCCGCAGAGACACTGCCAGGTGTCTGGTGACATTTGGGTGGTCACAAGCTGGGGACTACTATGAGCACACGCTATGGTGACAGGATGGGCCCTGCAGCAGGGCACCATCCAGCTCCCAAAGTCATCAACAGTGTCAAGGCCGGGAAATCCTGCCGGGTATGAGCCCATCAGGTTTTTCTCCGACATGGAAGAAGACTCCGTATTGAAGACAGCACACTTCCCTGAGGTAAAGACTGTTGTCTTCGCATTGCTACAAATATTTCACATCTGTGTTTTTCCAGAAAGGTTGCACAGATGTAGAATAGGGAATATGGTGAACATGATGTTAAGAGACCTAATTTTATCAGTTTACTGGGTGCGATGGAATTGCCACATGATGCAATCATCTCTTAGTCTCTTAGTGATGTGATGTGTTAGGGTACATTATTAATTCTAGCTAATTATTACTGTATGAGCTGAGCATGGTGCTGCACGTCTCTAATCCAGCACTTGGGAAGCTGAGGCAAGTTTCCAGCCAGCCACAAAGTAAGTTCAAGGCCTGCCTCACCAAAAAAGTAAGTGAAGAAGTCACACATTTTAACTGCAACAGAAGAGGTGTTTGTTCAGTTATAAAAGCTGAGTGTTGTGACACATGTCCAGTCCTTCTGCTAAGGTCTCCGTAGCTGTTTAAGATATTAGACAACAGGTTAATAACAGGTCAGATTCTGAAATTCTCTGGACCTTCTCCTTTTCCTTCTCATGGAAAACTATTGCTGGCTCCTCCTGGTGGAAAATCTTGTTGCTTTGATTCATAGTTATCCTGTTGATGTGATTGTCTGGCCCATGCATGGTTCACTGTTTCTGATACCTTGGCTCCTCCAGACTTAAAGCTGTACATCCACCTAAGATAAGAATGCGTGGCATCTGCCATGGGCCTTTAGGTAGATAGAGGCTCTGAGGAGCATCTCTAACTGCCAGTCATAACTGTGATCCTCTTCAGCTGGAGCCAGATCCGGCCTCAAGCCCTGCCTCCTCATGGTAGTTAGGGGTACTTCTTTGGAGGGAAATATTACAGATAGCTAATTTGGGTAGAAAGACTGTAAGCAGTCAGGCAGGGCCGACCCCTGGCGACGTCAGTGCAGACAACTGTGGCTGGAGGTGGATGCACTGGAGACCAGGCTTCAAGGAAAAGAAAAACTACTCAGCCACTAACTCAGCCCCGGGGACTGATGTTCTAAGTAGGCATCAATCCTCTTGGGGTGGAGGACCAGACCTCTTCAACTCACTTCTTCCAGAAAAATCCTTGTCGGACCCATGTGAGTTTGCTAGGTGACTTATCTCCCCATTTAATCAATATTACCTGAGTGACTATGCTTGATGTGATCTTATTGGTTGGCCATAGCTTTGTTACACCTCCTACCCATCCTGTGATTTGCCATTAGATCTATGTTGCCTAAGTGACTATACTTGTAATCTTATTGATTGGTTCTAGTTCTATTTCAACTTAAGTCTTCATCCTCTTACGGCTTTGGGCTATCAAACACCCTTTTGAAGCAGGGCTGGTGGGGTGGTGCACTTCCCAGGCCCCCTTTCTGCCTCTCTCAGACAGAAGCTTCTTGTTCTCCATAAATTCTTCCTATTCTTAAAAAAGTATTGCAAGTCAGTATACAGAGCATCACCAGTTCTATCCCAGAAGACGGTACCACTATTGAAATGAAGTGCTATAAAACCACAAAGTATGACTTCAGGGCAGTCCACTTGTTCAACTCAATGGTATTAATTACTTTTTAATGAATGGCAAGTAAATAATAGCTAACAAGGAAATCTAAAGTTGGAACTGAAGCATCTTGTAGTGGCCAAAAAATAAGAAAAGGCTCAAATGAATAGAAGTGTGAATGAGGAGGTGTGTGAGGGCCTCCCAGCAGCCAAGGCTGGGGCCATTTAGCCACGCAGTAACACAGCACTGGATTACACACCAAAGTATTAGAAAGTGCCTGTGAGTCCACATGACACATAAATGAGGAGAAGTAAATCTCACATGAGAGCCAGGCGTGGTGGCGCAGGCCTGTAATCCCAGCACTCCAGAGGCTGAGACAGGAGGATTGTTGTGAGTTCAAAACCACCCTGAGCTACAAAGTGAGCTGAAGGCCAGCCTGAACTGCATAGTGAGACCCTGTCTCAAAAAGACAAAAAGAAAAAAAAAATCTCACATGAAGAAAAATCCTACCTAGGATGACTTTCATCCAAGCAATGATGAAAAGGGGGAAGAAAATGAGTATCTTCTGGGACAGAAAATTGGGCAAATGCTCCCTTGGCCAGGAGGTCAAGGGGAACATGAATAGCTCCGAGTCATATTGCAGCGTGACCTGTCAGTGTAGCGTGGTAAGCGCAGTGTTTCACCTCAGCAGGCCTCCTCCCTGAAACATTCCATCCCTGTCAGACAGCTCTCTTCCAGTCTAGGACTTGTCCTCACCGCCTGAAAAGGAAGTTTTACTATGTGCTTCTATACCTCTGGGCTGGGACTATAGCCCATGCTCAAGGCCCTATTTTCCAGTATCCCCTAACATACATACAGTAACTCAAGCACATGTGTGTATCTCTGAACAGAAAATTGGTTAGTGTTGCTTGTTTTGGGCAAATGATATCCCATGACCCATCATCTTTGGAAATGTGACTTTTTTCAAAAGACAAAATTCTATTTCATACTTCTAGGGATTGTAAGATGACTGTTGCATTTTTGAAATTGAAAATAAATTTTTTTACACTGTCAATTTGCTTTGTGTTTTCTGGCAAAGTGTTAATAATATGAAACTTTACACAAAGGGATTCTCTCTCTTTTTTTTTTTTTTTTTGGCAGAACTGGGGATTGAACTCAGGCCCTTGCAGTTGCCAGAGAAGTGCTTATTCCACTGAGCCATCTCCCCAGCCCTAAAGGGATTCTCTACACATTTACTGTACTGCTTAACAGGCAAAAAATTAAGTCTTTGCTGTGATTAAACATGATAATATCCCTAACATGGATAAATCTTAACATGTACAGAATTTAAGAGTGTTTCTGGCAGGCCATATCTCTGATTTTCAAAGATTGTAAGATGTTATACAGGTGTATAAAATGTCAAAAGAAGGGATAAAGGTTGGTAATGTAACTGCTTTGGTGCAGTTTGTTGTTTCTAAATTCTGTGTTATATAGATTGTGCCAACTTAACTCTTTGAAAACAATAGTTTCACATTTTATTTTCAGATCTGTATTTCGTACAGGGTCTCACTAGGTGCAGTGTGTGGTGCTAGGGATTGAACCCCAATCCCTGCACTTGCCTAAGCAAGTACTTAGTCCACTGAGCTATCTTGCCAGCCCTCAGGCCTGTTTCTGAAGTCAACATTATAAGTGAAACAGAGGCCAGGGAGGTGGCTTAGTGAAATAAGCGCTTCCCTGGCAAGCTCAAGGGACTGTGTTCAATCCCCCAGTTCTGCCAAAGCAAAAAGCAAAAACAAAAAGAAAAACCTTACAGGCAAAATGGTGCTCATTTAATGTTAACATCTTTCTTTTTTTTTTTTTTTTTCTTTTTTGAGACAGGGTCTCACTATGCAGTTCAGGCTGTCCTTAAGCTCACTTTGTAGCTCAGGCTGGTCTCGAACTCACAACAATCCTCCTGCCTCAGCCTCCCCAGTGCTGGGATTACAGGTATGCACCACCACGCCTGGCTACATTAACATCTTTCTTAGTAAAACCAAAAGTTTGCCATTGAAAAAAAATTCATGAGCCACCTAGTTTGTCTGTTTGAAGTGTATCATTCTGTCTCTGTATATTTATAAGGTCAAACAGTCGTCATTGGATTCTAATTCGAGGACATCGTTGTCCCCTTAAGAACTGTACCCATTCTCATCCCCATCAGTGACCAATCCCACTCTCTCTCACCATCACCTCTGGCCCCTGAAAGTGCAGATCCTGTCTGCCCCTTTAGTCAATCCATCTTTGCACTAAGCTCTGCAGTAAGAAACTGTGTCACCCCTGCTTACAGAGGCAGCAACTGAGGCCTAGAGCAGTGAAGGTCTCTGTAGGGATCTGTTGGTCTCAGTCAGATCGGTTCCATCCTGGGATAAATGGCAGCAGGAATGAAAAAAAGATAGACAAGAAGACAAAAGCTGGATTCTGGGGTCACTGGCCTGCCTGGTAGGCAAGACGAATGCAACCCCATAATAGAACCAGCTTTTGTTTATACCTTTGCAAAGTGAGTAACAAGTGATACCAGGTTGTCTAGCGACTACTAAATAGGTGGTGTTTCCTAGACAGGGTGCTTATCCCAGGACTGAAGTGGCTCGTTTGCTTTAGGTGCTTAGGCCTAGTCCCACCTACAAATATTCAATCCATTTCCTAGCTTCCTCGGCTCCCAACCGGTCTGAGCATTATCACAGGGTGGAATCTATGACCCAATCTAAGGTGAACAAAGAGAACACAGCAGGCTTTCTTGTAGGGGCCCACACAGTCTCCACTGCGACTCCTCAGCTCCTCTGTGGGACACTGAATGTGGCTGCATACAGCATACGCATACACAAATTTGTGTGCATTCAAATAAAACTTTATTGACAAAAACAGTTGATGGGCCACATTTGGCCTGTAGGCTCTACTTTGTCAATTCATGAATTAAACCATTTTCAAAAACCTGTTTCTAATTAGATATCTCCCAATCCTCTTTTTCCCTTCCTTGGCCTACTCTTCAAGTGAGCCATATTCTAAAGTTCACATTCTCCAGTCTCTGACTTAAAAATGTTCCTTTTCTTGAGCTGGGATGGTGTCACAAGCCTACCTTCCTAGCTATTCAGGAGGCTAAGGCAGGAGTATTGTGAATTAAAGGCAGGCAGCAATTTTATGAGATCATGTCTCAAAATTTCACAAGGCTGGGGCTGTAGCATGTGCAAAGCAAAGCAAAACTAAATCAGAAAAATGTTTTTCTCAAATGAACTATGTGTCACTATACAATGTCTTTGTTAACGATCATCAAAAGACATTGTTTAGAATGTTTGCTAATTATCTTACAGCCAATTACTTTTCAGATACCCAAAATGCACCAATAAAATGATTCAGATTTTATAAATATATCCATTATATATATCCACCTCCACACAAATGTATAGTGTCTCAATAAAAATATAGTATGCTGAGGGTGTATATGCCTCTTGAAAATATATAAGATCTTGAGAATACTATGGAACAAAATACTCTGTCAATATAGCTTTTCTTCTTTGGTAAAGCTATTACAAATTTCAAATTTCAACTTGAACAAGATAATTTTTATTCTTGAGAGTTCAGCCCCAAAGGAACCATCCTGGAATACCAAGGGTGTCCCTTTTGCAACCCTTTCCTCTATATTCGTGAAAGATATCTGTGGGTTTCTGTCTGGTCCTGCCTTCCCGAATTAAGCTCCATGGACTTGTGTGGACTTGTTAGACTCCGTAGGTGTGCAAATGTTCTCAAAGTGGGCTGTGTTGTTCGTGGCAAAGCAGGCTGGCTACCCACATCACCTTCTCCATAGAAACCTTCATTCTTTTGTCTGCATAGACCCAGCAAGGTGTCATCACAGCTGGCTCTTGGGCCGTGACTGGGGGTTCTTTGAAATTTCAGAGTTGCCATCAGCAGGTTAGATGTGATGAATGCAGTGGAGTCTAGTTGGTCCTGATTTCCATCATGAATAGCTAGAACAGTGACCAGGGTTCAATTCCTGGGCCTGCTGTGCCCACCCCACCAGAGCTTGCACTGAGATAGCGAGATAGCGATTGAGACTGGGCGTGGTGGTGCACATCTTGCTTGGAAGGCTGAATACAGGTGGATCACTAGGAGTCTGATCTATGCAGTGAGACCCTGTAGATCCTGTACTAAAAACAAGAAAAACAAAAGAATAAGCAGAGCATTTTTCTGGCCAGATAAGGGGGATAGGCCAAACACTTGCTAGTCACCTGACAGTGCCATGATTTCTTCTTCTTCTTCTTCTTCTTCTTCTTCTTCTTCTTCTTCTTCTTCTTCTTCTTCTTCTTCTTCTTCTTCTTCGTCTTCTTCTTCCTCTTCCTCTTCCTCTTCCTCTTCCTCTTCCTCTTCCTCTTCTTCTTCTTTTTTATTGTGGTACCAAGGATTAAACTCAGGACCTTGCACTTGCCAGGCAAGCACTTATTCCACAGCCCCTGCATTCTTTGCTTCACCCACTCCCACCACAGCCCATCTCCCAAGGACTCCAACATTGGTTTCATGCCAATCACTCCCTGGCTTCTCAGCTAGCTAGCATCCCTTAGCATCTAACATAAAGATGTCTGTATTATTTAAGCCAAGACAATAACAAGGGCACACTAGGGAAGGTACCTAAACAGAGGATGAGAAATTGAGAGGTTAAGATCCTCTTAGGACAAGCACTGCCTTTTCCTGGCAGTGACATCTTTGTCAATTCTCACCACTAGCTGGTGCTAGGAGGCCATTTGGTGAGCCTGGGAGTGCACTGAATCAGTCCCAGTAGTCACCCTCAGTGGCTTGTTCCTCTTTGACAGGAGGTTCCCAGGCCACTTCCACCATCTGGCTTATTTATACAGAAGAAGCAGGTCTGGAACTTCTGCCCAGGAGCGGGGACTTGTCCCAGCCGGCAGGTTCCTTCCCAGTGAGATGACCCTTCCCGTCTCCCTGCACACAAGGAATGTTTTGGTTTCGCTGCCACATCCACTTCTGATTCTGAATTTATTTTCATGTTTCTTCGCTTTATAAGTGGTATAGAGGGGCTAGATTGATTGACTGATTTTAATGTATCTGGTTGCCACAGGATCTCACTATGTAGCTCAGACTCATGCCATCCTTCTTTTTTCAGCCTCCGCAGAGCTGGGATTACAGGCATGCCCCACTACTCTGGAACTCTGTGGCCGGCTCAGCCCACCCTGGGGGCGGAAGGTATGGCAGGGCATGTAGTGCCAGGGATCGAACGACGGTCCCTGCATTTGCCTAAGCTTGCCTAAGCAGGTGCTTTGGTCCACTGAGCTATCTTGCTGGCCTGGGTAGATCTTTTAAAGATCAAAGTATCCATAAAAAAATGCCAATCACCAAAGTTGTGTTTCCTCGCAAAAGGTGCAACAGCTAGTGCAAACAGCTAGCGAGCACTCATTTTATATTATTTTATGTTTAGATATTATTTTTATTATTTTATTATCTTACATTACATTCATATATGATATATTTGTGGAATGTATACATTTTCTTGTAAATTTATTATTTTACCTTCAACCAAACTCACCAGGTGTTCTCTTCTTCTATTGTACATTCGTAATTTCCTGAACTCTTTTCTTTTTTTCATTTTCTTATATTACTGTATTTTTGTGGATCCACTTACAATGTTGAATAGTAATTATAATAGCAGATACTCTAGTCTTAGTCTTGAAAACAAAGGAAGAACCCCACCATTAATGTGTTTGCTGTAGGCTTTTAGTTTGGTGAGCTTTATTATGAATGTGTGTTACATTTTATCAAATCTTTTTTTTATAATTATTGACCCAAGGATATAATGTTCTCCTTTAGTTTCTGGATTTTGTGAGTAATATTGATGAATTTTTAAAAGTACCAATCCAACTTGAAATTCCTGAAATAAATAAAATATGTCTGCCCACTGTTGCCCATTTAATATTACCCATTGCTAATATGTTGAGAAGGATTGTGTCTCTGTGTTCCTGGATGAAGCTGGCGGGGTGGTTTTCCTCAGTTATTCCCTTGGGGTATGGATCAAAATGATGCTAACCTCATAACTGAGTTTGAAATTCCATGCCTATCTGCCAAAAGGGAGTGAGAGATGAGAATAATGTCTTATATGAATGTTTGGTGAAAATCACTTCATAAAGTCACTAAGTCTTTAATTTAAAAAATTATTTATTTACTTATTTGATACCGAGTCTCACTACACAATTTAGACTCCTAGTGATTCTCCTGTCTCAGCCTTCCCAGCACTGTGATTACAGGTGTGCACTGCCATGCCCCTTTTTGGTGGCTGGCTCTGCATGGGGCCAGCATGGTGTGTGGTACCAGGGATTAAACCCTGGTCCTTGTGCTTGTCAGAAAGGCACTTAGACCATCAAACCATCTCCCAGGCCCTGAGTCTGAAATTTCTCTCTCTCTCTCTCTCTCTCTCTCTCTCTCTCTATATATATATATATATATATATATATATATATATATATATATATATCTCACTCTCTCCAGTACTCAGGATCTTGTGCACACCAGGTAGGCACTTATACCACTGACCTGTCTCCCCAGGCCTGAGTCCAGAATTTTGTCACAAAACAAAATTCCACTTTTCAACAGTGGTAGAAATTTTCAGATGTTCTATTTCTTCTCAAATGAGCTTGCTAAGTCATTTTTTTTACCTAAGAATCTGTCTGTTCTGCTTACATTTTGAAATTTATTGTTATATATGTCTATTATATCTTATAATGATTGTGGCCCCTGTAGTAATACCTCTGCTTTCATTCCTTGTATTAGTTACCAATGAGTTCTCTCTCTCTCTTTTTGTTGTTTTTTTTCTTTTCTTTAAATGGCAGGAGTTTGCCAAACTTAGCAAACCAATGACAACACTGTAATTTTTTTTAAAAAAAACCAACTTCTGACATTACAGATTCTCTATTATACATTTGTTACTTATTAGATTCCTGTTTTTTTGTGGGGCTGATTCTACCCTGCACCTTACAATTTAATTGCTGTTTGGAAATAACTATAAGCTTATGGGTAATAAATAACAGTTGTTTAATTTTAATGCTGCAGCTGCTTTGGTTGACTATAGCAGGAGTTCCCAAACTTTAGGGTATCAGGGACTGACCTCTAGAAAGACTAGAAATGGCTTAAGTTTTTCTTGAGTCGGGGTGGGATGGAGTAGGGTAGGGATTCTTTCAGGGCCATTCAAAGGAGACTGCAGTCTAGATCACTTGCATGCACAGCTCACAGCAGGGTTCATGCCTCTATGAGAATCTAAGGCCTTCCTCAGGAGGTGGAGCTCAGACAGTGATGCTAGTTCTGGGAAGTGGCTGTGAACACACAGGAAGCTCTCTGTCTCTCCTGCTGCTTGCCTCCCAGTGTGTGGCCTGGGTTCTTACGCCTTGGGGCTGAAGACCTGTGGACTAGAGTACATCACTAAAATCAGACAAAGGCGGAAATTTTGCTTTTCTCTTGGGTTGATCAACTTCTTCTGAGTCCGTGGCTACATTCAGGCACCCTATGGAGGCCACTGACAGCTCTCCTGTAAATCTGAAGTGTCGTGAGCATGTCATCACTGCTAGGAAATAATAGAAAAGTTCACATGCTACTAATCCTAACACCTACTGATCACTTCTGATTTTCTCAACAGTGTGGAAATAGCAAATTTTATGAGCCTCAAAAAGCACAAACAAAAGATTAATCTGTCCAGATATTGTATATCAGAAATAGTATTATCAGCATAATTTCAGTATAATATATACAGTCTAATATATCTATATTCATAATAATACATATTTATCTATTTATATCTCTATATCATCCTTTAAAGTACTTAAAAATTTTACTAATCGAGTTTCACTTTATTATACTGTTGCCATTAGACATTCCAATTTAAAGTCATCGAGGGGCCAGGATATAGCTCAGTAGCACAAGCACATGCCTGGCAGATGCATGGTCCCGAGTTTGATTCCTTGTTTTAAAAAAAGTCATTGAAGTACATGAGAAGTGCTGTAATTTGCAGCACTTTTAATCTGTTTACCTGAACTGTCAGTGATGCCATTTTTAGAAGTAATTCAGAGTCGTTCACCCAGCGGAGGTCAAGGACAGACAGGATTCTGATGGGGACTGCTCAGTGACACCTGCGAGGAATTGTGTTGTCAGCAGAAATCATTAGATCCTTCTGTCCCCAGTGATGCCTGAAGGTGTAGGGGAAGAATATGGTCTTGCCAAGTGGGCTGACAAAAATAACTCACCCTTCCTGTATGACAGCACATTCCATGCTGATGCTGGAGAGAGTGTGGCCAGTACCGTTAGAAAACAACAAAGCACCGTGGCTGGAGGAAGGGAAAGGCAGCTTCCTGTCCTGCAACCATGTGATGCTCAGAAAATTCCTGACTTCCAGCCTGATGACCACGAGAGCTGAAAATTTGTAATAGAAGTTATTTGACCTTAACTCAGAATGCCCAGAACTTTAATCACTTCAATTAACTGATTCAGAAGCACAACTGATTACAGACATTTCTACAAAAGAGGAAAAAGTTTCATCAGCACCTCACAACATATGGCATGTTTACTTCTAATTGCATCAAAAGCCTAAATCTTATTTCTAATTAGCACTATCCTGAGTGTTTAATGCAATTTAGATATTTGGTGAGATATAATAGTTATATATAATAGTTATATATAATAGTTATATAATAGTTATATATATACATTTTGTTTTGTTCTATATTGTTTCGCTTGGCATTGCTTTGAGACAAGGTCATGATACAGAGCCCAGCCTGGCCTTGAACTTGCTATGGACCATGCCGCCTAGGCTGATCTTAAACTGATAACACTCCTGCCTCAGCTTTCTCAGTGCTGGGATTGAGGTGTGTATCGCAATGCTCTAAGTATCTCTTTGGAGTAATGATTTCATAGCCTTTGAATATATGCCTAGGAAAGGGATTGTGGGAACATATAGTAGTTCTATTTTTATTTTTTTAAAGAACTTGCCTACTTTTTTTCAATAATCCAAATCATGTTAATTAAAAATGCACAAAAACCAGAAAAATGTGTACATTCCCTTGAAATCTAGAGAAAACTGTGAATTGTGACTTAAAATCTAGGCTTAGCAAAACAGGTGGAAGACTCAACTTCCAAAGAACAACAAAACCTTTTTAATGATGAAAACACAATAAAACAAGAGATAGCTGATGAACTGTGGAAAATGTTTGCCATTAAAATGAATTTATACAGAGCTGCAAAAGCTAAAGAGAGACTTTTTAAGAGATGAGAAGAATTTTTTTTTTTTTTAAAGAGATGAATTCAGGGCTGGCCAAATAGTTCAGTGGATTAAAGTGTGTGCAAGCAGGTGCGGGGGCCGGGGATTCAATCCCAGGGCCTGCTGTGCTGGCCCTGCCCCAGGGTGCACTGAAATGGCAGTTGAGACTGGGTGGCCCACTCCTGTAATCCCAGCTCTTGGGAGGCTGTAAACAGGCAGATCACTATGAGTCTGGTCTAGTAGTGAGACTCTGAACACCCTGCAGATCCTTCCCTAATATATATATATATATATATATATATATATATATATATATATATATATATATATATAGAGAGAGAGAGAGAGAGAGAGAGAGAGAGAGGAATTTAAAGAGATCTTAAAAAGCTAAAAAGAGACTCTTTTCTTTTTTTGCAGAAGATGAAGGGCAAACGATCTGTTGGTGGTGGTGGTAGCTAAGGATAGAATCTAGCACCTTGCACATTCCAGAAAACTGCATTGCCAGTGAACTACATCCCCAGTCCAGTAAATAACACTTAAGGTTAAAAAACTTCTTTACTTCACATGTGTATCACAAGGCTCGAAGTATCTCTTTTTGGGGGCCCGGTGGTGCATGCCTGCAACCCTAGCACTCAGGAGGCTGAAGCAGGGGTATGGTGGGAATATTTCCATGGGCTCAAGTTCGGCCTGGGCTATGTAAGCAAGTCAAGGCCAGTCTGCACTACGTAATGAGACCCTCTCACATCACACGTTGGAGAAAAAACAGACAAGAAACTTTGCAGCTGTGGCAGCCTTTCCCACCGTCACAGAAGGCAGGTGGACACTGAATAGTGAAATGAACCTCATGAGTCTAGCCAGGCCCTCACCACGATCTCAGGAGATTTACTGAGCGTCAGCCTACCCCTCCCAAGATCAGGAGCCTTGGTGAACCCCACCCCTGACCACCAGGAGAGGTTGTGCACAGCTGCAGCCAGCACCCATCATCCTTGGAGACTTCCTGAGCTGCAGCTCACCACTCTTTTATTGTAGCAGAAGCCTCATGAAACCCCACCACAGGAGAAGCTTCAGCGAGGCTACCCTGCCACTCCCACTCAAGGAGGACCCTGTCGACTCATGCAATGCCCTCCTCCCATCACTGCTGAGTCTGGGTGAAAATTGAGAGCTTCAAAAAATGTCAAAGCAGAGGTGCAAAAGACAACCGCAGACCTCCTATTCACCTAGAACAGGTCCAGGAGACAATGGCATAGACGAACTTGGAAGTTGAACAACTGAAATTTCTGAAATGATAGCTACTAAAATAAAGAAAGAACTACTTCAGGCTATAGAAGAATCAGATGAGAACTAAGCTCTGAAATAAAAAAGAAATGACAACAGCCATGAAAGAATTTCTGAGCATATCTAAAGGAAGCATAGATAAAAAAAATAGAGAACAGAAAAGTGATGGGAACATTGAACAAACAATACATAAAAGAATTAGAATGTATGAAATAGTTTCAAACAGATATCCAGTAAATTAAGAATTCCATTGAAAGGTGGAAAAACTGAAGTTTTTAGTTTTTTTGGATCAAACTAAATATAGACTTTCAGACCCTGAAGACAGCATTGCAGCTAGTGAATGTGAAAGGAAAGATCTCTTTAAAAATAACAAGGAATCAGGAAATAACAATTTGGCCTCTAAAAGATGATGCAAAGAACAACGTAAGATTAATAGATGTCAATAAAAGTGCAAGAGTCAGCAGTAATGACATAAAAAGACTGTACATAAGTAGCAGAAAATTTCACAACATTGGAAAAGAATATGACATTCAGGTAAATGAGGCATAGGGAACTTCAATTAGCTATAGTCAAAATAAATATAAACCCAGACATACCATAAACAAGACCCCCAAAATTCAGCAAAAGAACAGAATATTAAAAGCCATTAGAGAAAAGAACCAGAACACCAATACTAGAAAGCCAATCAGAAGCACAGAAGATTTCTCTACACAAACCATCAAATTAAGAAGAGTTTGGAGCGAGGTATTTCAGGTCCAGAGAAAAAGAACTTCAACCTGGATTGATATACTTTGCAAAACTATCAAATTAGTGGAGAGACAAAATAGTTGTATGACAAAGAACAACTAAAGAAACTCATGATCACCAAACCAAACTTACAAAGAGTACCAACACAAATTCTAGAGAGACAGAATAATCACTACATCAAGAACAGCAGCAGAAAAATTCACCCAGCAGAGCAAACAACTAAATGGGAAAAGTAGGGAACCTATAGCTGGGGAAAAAATGACAAAGGTAAGTCAATACATTTCAGTTATAACCATCAATGTAAATGCCCTCAATTCACCAATGCAAACTATCAGGCAGCATGGATCAAGAAACAAAATCTAACAAAATGCTATATAAAAGAAACACATTTAATTTCAAATCAAAATCACACACTGAGGTTGCCTGGCAAGCATAAGGGCCTGAATTCAATCCTCAGTTCTGAAAAAAAAAATCATACACTGAATGTCAGAGGATGAAAAACAATATTCCATGCAGCAGGAACCCAGAAAAAGGCAGGAGTTGCTATTCTGGTTGAGAACAATGCCAACTTCAAATCAAGAATGACCAAGAGAAATAAAGAAAGTCACTACATGCTTGTTAGGTGAAACCTGAAAGAGGAAGAGATGACAATCATAAATATATATGTGCAACCAATATAAGAGCACGCAACCACATAAGATAAATTTTAACAGACGTGAAAAATCAGATGAACAATAACACAATAGTAATGGGGGATTTTAACACCCCGCTGTCACAAAGAGACAGATCAGCTACGTAAAACCTTAGCAAAGAAATAACAGAACTAAACCGAAGTTGTAAATAAATGGTCTCAGGAGACCTTTACAGAGTGCTCCTCCCAACAGTGTCAGAATACTTAGGAATCAATCTCACACGGAAGCAGAAGAGCTGTACAGTTCCTCTGAGGAAAAAAAAAAAAGATCGAAAAGGATTTCAGAAAATGAAAGATTTCTTTGCTCCTGGAAAGGAAGAACCATCACTGTGAAAATGACCATACTCTCAAAATTGTTATAAAGATTCAATGCAATTGTAATTTAAGTGCCATTAGTATACATCACAGATTTAGAGAAAATATTCCTAAAATTCATCTAAAACCAAAAGAGACCTATAATGGCAAATGAAATTCTGGGCAACAAAGGAAAAACAAGAGCTATCATAATTCCTCACTTGAAATTATACTATAAAGCTATTATAATAAAATCAGCATGACATTGGCAAAAACAGGGCTCAAGAGCAACAGAACAGATTAGAAAATGCAGTCATAAGTCCAAACACACTCAGCCACCTTACCTCTAACAAAGAGGCCAAACATGTTCATTGGAAGAGATAGTCTCTTTAATAAATGATCTTGGAAAAAGTGGCTTTTCATATGCTAAAGACTAAAATTAGATCCATATCTATCACCATGCAGTAAACTACAGTCAAAATGGATCAAACACGTAAATATGAAGACAGACACACTAAATCTTCTGGACAGAAATGTAGGTAGAAATATTAAAGACACAGGTGTAGACAGAGAAAACTGAATTGCATGGGAAATGCTTAAAAGAATCAACAACTGGGATCTCATGTTTTTGTAAAGCTTCTGCCTGTCAAAGGAAATCACAAACAGAGTAAATACTTGGAAAAAATTATAGCTGACTGTTCTTCAGACAAAAGCCTCATATCTAGAACATATGAAGAATTTTTTTTTAAATCAAGACACCCAAATTCAAAGACCCAATCCATAAATGGACATCACAGAGGATGTCCATATATACACTTCTCAGATGAAGAAATACAATGGAAAAATAAATATATTAAAAATATTTAATACCATTGATCTTTGAGAAACGCAAATTAAAACAACACTGACATTCCATCTCACCCCAGGAAGAATGGTTATCATCATGAAGCCAACCATAAGCAGTACTCCCAATATTATTCCTGGACGAAATATCATGCTATCAAAACACTATCAGTGTACCTCACAGCTCTAGAGAAAACATTCCTAAAATTACTTTGGAACCAGAAAAGGCCTAGAATAGCAAAAGTATTCCTGAGCAACAAAGGCAAGGCAGAAGGCATTACATTCCCTGACTTGAAATTATACTATAAGGCTACTGTAATAAAACCAGTATGGTGTTGGCAAAAAAAAAAAAAAAAACAGAGACGAGGATCAATAGAACATATTAAAAGATGCAGATGCAATTATAAAAACACTCAGCCACCTTTTCTTAGATAAAGGAGCCAAAAATGTTCACTGGAAGAAAGATAGCCTCTTTAACAAATGGTTCTGGAAAAACTGGCTCTCTACATACTGAAAACTAAAACTAGACCTGGATCTATCACCATTCACTAACTAAAGTCAAAATGGATTAAAAAATCTAAACATTAAAATAACAGTAAATCTACTGGAAGAGAAAGTGGGTGGAAATCTTGAAGACATAGAGGTTACCAAACTGCATGGAAAATACTTTAAAGAATCAACAACTGGGATATTGTATTATTTAGAAATTTCTGCACATCAAAAGAAATCACCAGTGGAGTGAAAAGATAACTTACAAACTGGGGAAAAAAAGTCTTAACCAACAATTATACAGACAAAGGACTTATATCTAGAAAATATAAAATACTAAAAAAGTAGGCACCCAAAATTAAAAGACCCAGTCCAAAGATGGGCATAAGGGATGTATACACACTTCTCAGAGGAAGAGATACAAATGGCAAATAAATACGTGAAAAAATGTTCCACGGCACTGGTCACTTGACAAATACAAGTAAAGCAAGACGGAGATACCATCTCACCCCAGAAAAAAATGCCTGTCATCAAGAAATCAACTAATAGAAAATGCTGGAGGGCCGTGGGTAAAAAGTAACACTAATGTAAACTGATACAACCCCTATGGAAATCAATGTGGAGACTCCTCAAAAAATTAGGACTGGAAATCCCATCCAACCCCACTACTTCCTTTCTGGGTATTTTTCCAAAAGAACCAAAAACATCACACCACAGTGACATATGTGCATCCATGTTTACAGCAGCACAATTTGTCATCGCCAAATCTTGGAAGCAACCAAGATGCCCCTCACCTGAGGAATGGCTGAAGATGTTGTGGTATTTTTATACAATGGAGTATTACTCAGCTGTCAAGAAAGACAAACTTTAGGGCTTTATACATAAATGGATACACCTAGAGGATATATTCATAAGTGAAATAAATCAGACCCATACATATAAATATTGTATTGTCTCCCTAGACTAAGAACCTGAAAGAATAAATAAAATCCTAAAGGTATAATAGATGTAGTAGAATGGAAAGAAACTCAACTTAAGGATAAACAATAAAGATAAAGATAGGATAAAAAGAAAAGGAAAAATCATGAAGGATAACCAAGATGATTGTTCTAATTCCATCAGTGTTTCGAAAATGGCAGATAATGTTTTAAATTTCACTCTAACTGTATATGCTAATATCTGTAATCTGATCAACTACATTGATCACAGTAATGTGCAATACAAAATCCATAGTTCAGTATCTTTCATCTTGGGGCTGGGGAGATGGCTCAGTAGAATAACCATTTCCCTGGCAAGCACAAGGGCCTGAGTTCAATTCCCAGTTGTGCAAAATATGTATATTTTTGTACAAATATGTAATGATAAAAATACATAACAAATACTTGTTCTTCTAAATATGTATGATTTCTAATGTCTTATCAATTATGACTATACTTTCTTAAAAATAAAGTTCAAAATACAAAGTAAAAAGGGCAGGAAGAAAATCAAGTTTTCTTGAAAGCAAGCGTTAATGTTCAATTTTTTGGTCCAATCTTGCGTACCTATATCAGTTAATCTGAGCAACAGATTTGATGTTACAAATACCTAACATGACAACCATTGTTAACTTGCTACTCTTGTTTTGAAAATCTCTACCATATTACTCTGTTTCTGTCTCTGTTTTTGCTTTTGTTTCTATTTTTATTCTTTATGATAAAATTACATTAAAAAAAGAAATCAACCCATCACAAATGCTGGACAGGCTATGGGGTAAAACGAACCCTTTTCCACTGTTGGTGTGAGTGTAGACTGAAATAATAAGTATGAAAATCAGTGTGGACATTTTTCAAAAAGCTAGGATTGGAGGTCCTACTCAACCCAATTATTTCTCTCCTGGATATTTTTCCTAATGAACTGAAAACATTGTACCACAGTGATATACTTATACCCATGTTTATAGCAGTGGAATTTGTCATAGCTAAATGCTGGAAACAACCTAAATGTCCATCAACTGAGGAATGGATAAAAAAGATGTGGTATTTTACACATTGCAGTATCACTCACTTACGTAAAAAGATGAATTTGAGGCTTTTATAGGTCAGTGGATGTAAGTAGAGACCACACTCATAAGACAAATAAATCAGACCCTCATGTATAAGCATTGTATTGTCTCACCAGTATTAAGAACCTGAAAGAATAAATAAAATCTGGAAAGTACAAAAGATACTGTGATAGGGAAAGAATTATCAAAGGGAAGGAAAAACTAGCATGAAGAAAAAGATGGGACCAGGGAAGAGCCATTTATGTAGGTATGCAGGATGGTGTGGATGACTGTATTGCTGAGTTCTGCTGTTCTACAGAGGGGAGCAGTTGCTGCTTACATTTTTTCCTTTTTTTGTTCTTTTTTATTTCTTATAACTTTTTTGGTAACAATTTTGCATGCTTATATCTTGTAATCTGAATAACTAATTTGAAGACAAGATTATGCATTACGGCAACCATTGTCAAAATCCTATTGTTTTGTTTGGAGAAGTTCTGTATCGTTTTATTTATTTATTTATTTATTTATTTATTTATTTATTTATTTATATTATTTTGTATTCTCTTTAGATAAAACAAGACAGGACCTCTCTAGATGTATCCTGCTGTAAAGTTTTGACTTTGTAATCATTTAAATAGTTTATATATTCAAAAATCAAGTTATTTTTATGTATTTTAGGCAAGGATCTGCAGGGTATTCAGGGTCTCGCTACTAGATTGGACTTGTGATTCTCCTATCTACAGCCTCCAAAGAGTTGGGATTACAGGTGTGTGCCACCACGCCCAGACTCAATTGTCATCTCCACATGCCCCAGGGGGTGGAGCCAGCACGGTAGGCTTGGGGATTGAACCCCTGGCCCCTGAACTTGCTTGTAGGCACTTTAATCACTGAGCTATTTGGCCAGCTCCTCAAAAATCAAATCAAATCAAAAAGAGTGGCAGGAATCACTCCTAAATTTGGAAAGCAAATTGATGGTGTAACCCAAAGAGTTATTTCAAATTTTTTCAAGATATAACATTAGTTGAATATATTCAAAAGTCAAAATAGCTCTGCAGATAAACCCTTGAAACTTTATTCTATAGCCTTTTTGTTCTTAGCAATATTGATATTATAATTCTCAAAAATTATATACTTAATATAAGTGAGTCATTAAAGCAATAACATTATGATTGGCAATCAGGATTTTAGTGTAACAGAGAAGGCACACAAACACTAAAGTAATTAAAGTTGATGTTGTTAGACTTCAAGTGGAAATATCTTTGGAAAAATTTTGAGGCTTTTTGTTTTTGAAAAATATATATTTTATAGGTTGGTCAGTAGAAACAGTAACAAGTCAATAGCAGTGAGCATACCACTCCCCACTAACCTAAACCAAGTATGAGTCTTCATCCAAATGGTGGTCAGGAAATATATGAATTGGTTCTGGAGCCTTTTTCTTCTGCAGTACCAGGCACCATACCCGGGGCACTCTTTCACTGAGTTACATCCCCAGACCTTTAGTATTAAATTTCATTTTGCAACAGAGATTTTCTAAGTGGCCCAGGCTGATCAAATTTGAAATTCTCCTGTGTCGGCCTCCTTTGTAGCAAGGATTATGAACATGTTCTACTGCTCACAGTGGTTTGTGGGGCTTTCTGTACCAAAAATAAGGGCACAATCAAAGGCTAATGGGGTTGTTTCAAAAGGTAACTTTTGGGGATCCCACTGTCCTAAAATGAAAAACTTTGAGCATCAAAAAAGAGGGGGCTGAGGTGATGGCTCAGTGGAATAAGCGCTTCTCTGACAAGCACAAGGGCCTGAGTTCAATCCATGGTTCCACCAAAAAAGAAAAAAAAAAAAAGAGTAATGGAAGTGTTGGGGATGTATATCATTAGGAGAACACTTGCCAAGAATGTGTGAGGTTGTAGGTTTGATTTCTAGCAAGATACGCACACATGCACACACACACACACACACACACACACCACATACACACATCAACCCCCCAAATAAAAATGACCATTATAGATGAAAAGATAAATACAAAAAAATCATTGAATTTACGAGTGAGAGAGAGATAGAGAGAGAGAGAGAGAGATACAGAGAGACAGAGAGAGACAGAGAGAGATGCAGAGAGAGAGAATATATAGTAGTTTAAAAAATTTTCTTGGGTGCAATGTTTTCAATTTTTAAAAATTTTTGTTTTTTTAATCTTTTATTATTTATTTGGTACAGGGTCTCATTATCCAACTTGGACTGGTAGTGGTCCTCCTGTCTCAACTTCCCCAGTGCTGGGATTACAGGTATGCACCAGGTGGCCAGGGTGACAAATCCTTAATCTGAGATTTGAAAATTAAAGTGAAACAATTGAACATTTATTGTGTCTTCTCTGTATGACCTGTATTTCCAGGTTTCTAAATATCTCCAGCTGCAAGAGAGAGTTTACCTTTATAGGAAAATTCCAGGTACTAAATTTAGAAGGCATAATACAATTAAAATATCCCCGTTTCCAATTCCTTATGGACTAATTGGTCTTGAGATTAAATTGAACCCAAATGGAAAATAGCTGATGGGGAAATTTACAGTAGAGGAAACATAACCACTGTCACTCTACCTCGTAACTGATATCAGCTTTACTGTGTAGAGCACAAGCTAATGCACTGTTCATGAGCTCCATTAGAAGTACACACGGAACAAAATACCACAGCAGGCAGCTTTTGTGGCATAGTCCTACCATAGGTGTTGGACTAGAATCCATTCCTGGCCTGTAGACCTAGCTTTCCATTTATAGGAACAATGAGGGACAAACCAGAAGTCAATTGACTAGACAATAAATAGTGTCTTGGTTACTTTACTTTGCTTGCGGAGAGAAAATGCCCAATGCCAAAATTAAAGAGGCAAAGGTTTATTCAGCTCGCAGCTTGTGGAGGTTTCAGCCTTTATTCAGCTGGCTCCAAGGCAGAGAGGCACATGGCGGAGGAGCCACAGTTCCTGATGGTGGAAGACAGCAAGAACAAGATGAAAAAGAGAGCAGAGAGAGCAAGACTCTTTCCTTCCCTTATATTCGACACAGGCTCTCCGCCCTAGGGCAGTGTTGCCCTCACACCCAGAAGCCCAGCATTAGACCACGAATCAATCACCCACTCTAGAGTTAGCCACCTCTGAAAAGCCCACCCCGCATTCTTGCATGAGGCTTAGTGGGGGGCATGGAAACAGGCACAACACACAGTAATCAAACAAAGACAGCACATGGGCCTGCTATAGGAAAATTGAGCAGGACTTCGAACCAAGTCAGCTGAGCAGAGAGAAAAGGGCAAGGCAATGGGGGATAACTAGGGTTATGAAAATGTGTAAGAGCCATAGCAACCAAAGAGAACGCGTAGAGAAATCTGAGTAGAAAACAACTAATCGATCCCGCCCACGCCCGCCCAGCCCCAGTGACCTCCCAAGACAGCGCGGCCCACGCCAGCAGCCTACTTGATCCTGCCGACGCCGCCCAGCCAGAGACCAGCCTGAGACAGCGGCTGACTCCAGCGGTCCCCTGGATCCCGCCCCAAGCTCTCCTAGCGAGTGGAATTTGCACGACTCACCAGGCTTCCCAGATCAGTGAGAGTGTGGTGAGTCTGAGGGAGAGCCAATAGCTTCTTCCCACGTGTGCTACCTGGATCCCTGACCCCAAGCCCTCCAAGCCAGTGACCAGCCTGAAACCTCAGGACCCACTCACCAACACCTCCCCGGATCCCCTGCCCTAAAGCCCGCTGAACGAGTGGGAATTTCCCCAATTCTCTGGGCAGCAAACTTCAGTGAGTGTAGAACTCCAGGCCCAGCGTGCCCAAGACACATTTCCCAGGGATTCCCTGCTGCCCCATCCCCTGTGGCCCTGTGAGAGCTCCAGGCACACTGTGCCAGAGAAGCATTTCCAGGTGATTACCGGTCCCACCGCACAGCCCCAGGCCCAGTGCACGTCGGCCTGGAGTGAGAACGGAGGGACGCTAGAGGGACTTTCCTCAGCAATCACCGGTCCCACGCCACGGCCCGAAACCCAGGGCAGCCTGGCCTGTGAGTGAGGGCTCCAGGCCTGCTGCACTGGAGGGATCTTTCCCAGCCTTCTTGGGTTCTGGCCTGTAGACCCAGACCCAGCTCAGGCTGGCTGACCCAGTACAGCCTACCCGGTGAATAAGATCATCCACTATCCTTTTGTGAGCCCAGAAGACCCATCAAAGTGCAGGCCAGCCCTCCAAGAGAGTGACCTGCCTGACACAAGAGGGCTGACCCCAGCAATTTTCCGGATCCTCGCCTCAAAGCCACTTAAGATGGGGAATTTTCATTACTTGCTCTGCATCCCAGTTCGGTTTGTGCTCGCCTGAACAGGGAACCAACAGAGGGGAACCAAAAGAGCTGCAGCAAAAAAGGAACTGAACACAAGATCCAGGATAGGCATACCTGGATAATCTCAAACTTAATAGACTGGCACCCTAATCTCATAAAAACCTAAGGGTATAGCTGCACCAAAGCTCCACACCAAAGGTCAAAGGTCAGTGCTATACAAAATGACAAAGAGAAGGGGAAAAATGCAATCCCAGACCTCGAGTCCACCAGTAAGGGCAGGAGACACTAGCTCAGCTGAAATGAATGAATTAACAGATACAGCAGCAAAGGAACAACATCAGAGAGCTATAGAGGAAATAAAAGGAGAAGTAATTCCCCAAATTAAAAAAGAAATATCTGAAAACATAGTATCTGAAATAAAGAATCACTGCCAGAAACATTGGGTGGAAAAACTATGCTCACCCAGAACAAGTGCAGAGAGCACTATTCCAGCTGAAACATACGAATTAACAGCATCTGAAGCAAAGACATAACAGCAGAAAGGTCATGAGGAACTCAAAGCAGAAATAAGTTCTGAAATCAAAAAAGAATTCTTTGAGAAAAAAGAATTCTTTGAAATCATAGCATCTGAAATACAGAAACAAGTCCAGAAATATTCAGAGGAAACCCAAATTGGAAGAAACATGGCAGAAAAAGAATTAATAACTACCTCTAAAGAATACATGGATAAAAAAAATTGAGGAGATCAGAAATATGATGGATTCCTTGAATGAGCAATACAGAAAAGAAATAGAATACATGAAACACAGTCAAAGAGATATAGAAGAACTAAAAATATCAATCACGAGTCTACAAAACAGTCTGAGTGAAAGCGAAGACAGAGTTTCAGATCTTAAAGATGCCAGAGCTGTAAGTGAAAAGGTGAGAAAGGATCTATTAAAAACAACGAGAATGCACAAAAAAATAATCCATCACCTGCAAGATGATGTCAGGATGAACAATGTGAGAATAATTGGTATCAAAGAGAATGAAGGAGTCAATACAAATGACATAAAAAGAATTTGGGGAGAAATAATCGCAGAAAACGTCCCAAATATGAGGAAACAATCCAACATTCAGGTCACCAAAGTATACAGAACACCAAATAACTAAGATCCTAGAAATTCAACACAAAAATAATGTATTGAAAGCTGCTAGAGAGAAGAAGCACTCACATTCAAAGGAAAACCCATCAGAATTACAGCTGACTTTTCTACACAAACCATGAAGGCAAGGAGAGCATGGAGCACAGTTTTTCAAGTCCTACACAAAAACAAATACCAGCTCAGACTATTATACCCTGCAAAATTCTCTTTCAAGTTTGATGGAGAAGTGAAATACTCCCATGACAAAGAATGCCTAAAGAATTTCATGATGACAAAGCCATCCCTTCACAGGCTGCTGAAAGATGTTATAGAGAGAGACCACAATGACCATAACTCCATGAATGAGAATGGAAGGAACCCACTAAACAGGACAGACAATTAAACACAGGTTACAAAGAAGTAAACAATACCAAGTAAATATCATGGCAAACATAACTCAGCACATTTCAATTATAACCATCAATGTAAATGGACTCAATTCTCCAATTATGAGAAATAGACTGGCACAGTGGAATAGGAAACAAAATCCAACAATATGCTCTATACAAGAAACACACTTAACTCAAAAGGACATTCATAGGCTCAAAGTCAAAGGATGGAAAACAATACTACATACCCCAGCACCTCAGAAAAAAGCAGGAGTAGCAATTCTGTTCTCAGACAGTCTCAACTTCAAACCAAGAATGATCAAATGGCACAAAGAAGGCCACTATATATTGGTCAGGGGAAAAATTCAAGAGCAGGAAGTAACACTCATAAATATTTATGCACCAAACCCAGGAGCACCCAACTATGTGAGACGAATCTTAGGGGACTTGAAAAACTTAATGTCTAAGAACACAATCTTAACAGGAGATCTTAACACACCTTTATCTCAAAAAGATAGATCACCCAGACAAAAGATTAGCAAGGAAGTAGCAGAACTGAACCAGAGCTTGGAACAAATGGACCTCGTGGACATATATATAGTGTTCCACCCAACCACAGCTGAATACATGTGTTATTCAGCTGTACATGGGTCATTTTCCAAAATAGACCACATACTAGTCCAGAGGTCATGCCTAAGTATATGCAAGAAAATAGAAATTATCCCATGCATACTATCTGACCAGAATGCAATGAAACTGGAAATAAATGACAAAACAAACCAAAAACCCCACTAAATTCATGGAAACCCTACTCAGCAATCAATGGGTCACAGAAGAAATTCAACAATATCTACAATTCAATGAAAATTCAAGCACAACTTACCAGAATTTATGGGATGCGATGAAAGCAGTTCTTAGAGGGAAAATCATAGCTATGAGCTCACACATTAGGAAAAGAGAACAGGAACAAATTAGCACCCTAATGTTGCACCTCTGACAAGTAGAAAAAGAAGAGCAAACAAAACCCAGAGCACAAAGACGGGAAGAAATCATAAAGATTAGAGCAGAAATTAGTTCAATTGAGATGAAGAAAACAGTTCAAAGAATCCACAAATCAAAAAGTTGGTTCTTTGAAAAACTAAATAAAGTTGATAAGCCTCTTGCCAACCTCATCAAAAAGAGGCAAAAGAAAATTCAAGTACAAGCGATAAGGAATGAAAAGGGTGAAATCACCACATACCCAGTGGAAATTCAGAAGAATATCAATAGTTACTTTGTGAATCTTTACACTCACAGAACAGAAGACAGCCAACGAAATTCAAAATGTAATAAAAAGCCTACCGACAAAGAAAAGTCCAGGTCCTGATGGATTCACAGCTGAATTCTACAAGAAATTTATAGAAGATATAATCCCCACACTCCACAAACTCTTCAATGAAGTTGAAAAGGAAACAGCCCTCCCAAAATCATTTCTGGAGGCAAGTATAATACTGATTCCAAAACCAGGGAAAGACACAACCAAAAAGGAGAATTACAGGCCAATCTCCCTCATGAACATAGATGCAAAAATGCTCAACAAAATCCTGGCAAATAGAATACAGCAAATCATCAAGAAGATCATACACCATGACCAGGTAAGATTCATCCCAGGGATGCAAGGATGGTTCAATATTCGAAAATCTATAAATGTAATACACTATATTAATAGACTAAAATCTAAAAACCACATGATCATCTCAATTGATGCAGAGAAAGCCTTTGATAAAGTCCAATACTCATTCATGTTCAAGGTCCTACAGAAAATTGGAATAGATGGACTCTATCTTAACTTGATAAAAGCCATCTATGATGACCCAAAAGCTCATATAATCCTACATGGGGAAAAACTGAAATCTTTTACTCTTAAATCAGGTACAAGACAAGGATGTCCTCTATCACCCCTCCTATTCAATATAGTCTTGGCAACAGCCATTAGAAAAGAGGGAGAAATAAAGGGAATAAGAATAGGTAAAGAAGAAGTTAAATTATGTCGTACTTGCAGATGACATGATACTTGACTTGGAAGGCCCCAAAAATTCCACCAAGAAACTACTAGAACTGATATGAAAATTCAGTAGCATAGCAGGATACAAAATCAATACTCAAAAGTCAATAGCATTCCTCTACACAGATAACAAGCACACTGAAAGGGAAACAATAGAAACAATACCTTTAACAATAGCACTGCAGAAAATGAAATACCTTGGGATTCACTTAACCAAGGAAGTGAAAAATCTTTTCACGCAAAATTACAACACTGTACGAAAAGAGATTATAGAGGATTTCAGAAAATGGAACGATATTCCATGCTCCTGGAAAGGAAGAACCAACATCGTGAAGAGGGCCATACTCCCAAAATTGTTGTACAGATTTAATGCAATCCCTATCAACTGCCACCAACATACCTCCCAGACATAGAGAAATCATTCCTAAAATTTATTTGGAATCACAAACGACCTAGAATAGCAAAGGCAATCTTGGCCAATCAAGACAAGGCAGGAGGCATCACAATCCCTTACTTGAAATTATAGTACAAAGCCATTGTGATAAAATCAACATGGTATTGGCAACAAAATAGACCTGAGGATCAGTGGAATAGATTAGAAGATGCAGAGGCTCCTACAATCACACTCAGCCATCTGATCTTCAACAAAGGGGCTAAACAAGCTCACTGGAAGAAAGATAGCCTCCTTAACAAATGGTGCCGGAAAATATGGCTTTCTACATGCCGAAAACTAAAACTTGACCCAGCTCTATCACCATGCACTAAGTTAAAGTCAAAATGGATTAAAGTTCTAAACATTAAAACAGAAACACTCAATCTCCTGGAAGAGAAAGTAGGAGGAACTCTTGAAGACATAGGAGTAGGTAAAGAGATCATGAACAAACATATATTCACACAGGAAGCACTTGAAAGAATCAACTCTTCTTAGGGAGCTTCTGCATGTCAAAAGAAATTGTCAACAGAGGGAAAAGACAACCCACAAATTTTGAAAAAATCCTAACTAATAAGCAATCAGACAGAGGTCTACTGTCTAGAATATATAAAGAACTAATATATAACAGGGCCCTCAAATTTAAAGACCCAATTCAGAAATGGGCATCTGAGATGAATACACACTTCTCAGAGGACAAAATTAAAGAAGCGAATAAATATATGAAAAAATGCTCTACATCGCTAGTCATCCATGAAACGCAAATAAAAACAACACTGAGATACCATCTCACTCCAGAAAGAATGGCTATCATAAGGAAATGAATCAACAACAAATGTTGGAGAGGTTGTGGGGAAAAGGGAACACTTCTCCACTGCTGGTGGGAATGTAGACTGGTACAACCATTGTGGAGGTCAGTGTGGAGACTCCTCAAAACAGCAGGACTAGAAATCCCATTCAAGCCGGTTATCCCCCTACTGGGAATTTTTCCAAAGGAACTGAAAACATTGTATCATAGTGATATATGTGTACCTATGTTTATAGCAGCACAATTGCAAAATCTTGGAAACAACCAAGATGTCCATCACATGAGGAATGGTTGAAAAAGATGTGGTATTTCTATATAATGGAGTATTACTCAGCTGTTAAGAATGATAAGTTTGAAGCATTTATACTGAAGTGGATGCCACTTGAACATATATTCATAAGTGAAATAAACTAGGCACACATGTGTAAATATCATATAGTCTCCCTAGTATAAGAAGCGAAAAGCAGAAATACAAATGGAAACATACAACAACAACTAAAATCAATTGAGTCAGATAAGCCAAAGTGAATGGCATATGCTGCAGGATACTAATCAGCTTTTCTTCTGGATGGTTAGCAACCTAAGTTCACAGATCAAAGTTGGAGAAATAGAAGAGCCACAAGGCCAGCCAACATTTTGGCCCTAGCCTTTCAAGGTCAGCAAAGACTCAGGGCATAGGAGAACCTGTACTACAACATCATGAAACTCACTTGAGCTCTAAGTTCTCTGAACAAGGAGATTATGGAGCCACAGAGGAAAGAGATCGAAGTTCTATAGTGTGCCCGGGGAGAGTCACATGGAGAGAAAACTTTCTCTCGGGCTCTCACAGAGAGCAAATTGGTCAAGCATTGGCTGTGACTCATCCACATGGATGACACAGACAAAGGATCTACAGAATAATGTACAGGATTACAAGATAAACCCTGAGGGGACTTCACTGACGTCATAAGAAACATAAAGTACATGTGTTGGTATATAAGTCTTGATCTATCTAGGTCTTAACCATCCAGAAAAAAAGTATAAAAATGAAGTATACATCGTGGGGCCATAATATTAAATTGAGCTGTAAATGGCTATGGTTGATAACTTCTTTGGATAACTCACCATTGTTGTGGAATGCTGGACTGTGATGAATTGTGGTGTCAAGTTCAAGCACCTAAGTTAGTTGAATGACAATGGAGTGCCCACCTTTGACAGGTGTAGACAAAGGAAGGGGTATAGAAAGGAAGAATCATGATGTGTGTGTATGGACAGTACAGTTGGGATGGGTAACCCCGTGCTTCTACATAATTCAATGAGAGGCAAGATTTGCACTAATGTTGGTTGGGCAGGGTATTATGTCAGCTTCTAGTACTATGGACAACCACTAGGGAAATATCAAGGTAGAAAGTATTAATTATTAAATCTTTGATGTAATTCAGGTATAAAAAATAATATACACAAACAGCTACACTCTATTTACTGATAAGAGACATATGGTGTAATAATGTCTGTAAGTATAATATCATGTATGCACCTTCTATGATACCAAAACATTATGAAAACAGTTTGCAATGTATTAATTTATCAAACCCATCTCATCAAGGTATCTTAAAACTGTCTCATTGATATTCATACTTCAATAAAACAAAAATTAAAAAAAAATAAAAAAATAAATAAAAAAAAGAAAACAACTAATCATTCTTACTTGGAAATTTTAGATGTGACGTTATGATACTGTTGAGAGAAATGGCCTTAAATTTTAGAAAGATCTTCAGAAGTATTTCTACATGAAATGATGCCACATTGAGGATGTATTTGAAGTCATTAAAGAAAACAAAGAGGAAGGAGGCCAGGGACAGAGGGGTAAAGAATGTTGGCTAGAGTATGACAAAACCAAAGTATTGAAATTGTTAAATCTGAGCAATGGCCGCATGGAGGTGAATTATACTTTACTATTGTTTGTGATAGAAACATTTAGTATTATTATTATTATTAATTGCTATTATTATTTTGGAGTGCTAGGGATTGAACTCGGGGCCTTGCATGTGCTCAGCCTGCCATCTACCATTGAGCTCTGTCTCTAATTGTAATCAGATATTTAAAAAAAGAAAAAGTTGTTCAGGGCCAGGGAGATGGCTCAGTGGAATATGTGCTTCTCTGGCAAGCGTAAGGACCTGAGTTCAATCCCTGGTTCCGGGAAAAAAAAAAAAAAAAAAAATTCAATGAGACACTTTGCCAAAAAGGTTTCAGATAGATCAGTGTGGGACAGATCTGACTCTTCCGGTGTCCTGTGCCTGCCGGCGAGTTGTGCGGTTGGCCAGTGGCTGCCATGTTCCTCCCCTCACGTCCTTTTGCTCCCGTCTCGTCCACAACTGTATCTCGCCTCAGTGGCCTTCTGCCACGTAGAAGGTCTGTTTCACAACTCCTCCCTGAGCTCCTGCAACAGGTGGTTCAGCTTGGCAGCCAGACACTGCACCCCTCCCTACTTCTGCCACCGCGGGCGCTGTTGCCACCTCTTTGAAGAAGGAGACAGAACCACATTAATGTGGTTAAGACCATAGAGGGAGGTATCTGGGCCCGTTATTAATAGTTCCAATCCCCCGAGGCACAATAAGCTGTAATGAACACAGCCAGCCCTTCCAAAGATCCCTAGGTTAAAACCCAACATTTTTCAGAGACGGAACAACTGTCAATCAAAAAGTTCTTGCTGCTCTGCCCTCTCACTGAATCAGAGCCCTGACAGCTGTGACTATCCTAGAGCCCTGCACCAACTCCAGCCAATCACAGCCCTGCACTTGGACCAATTGCTAGCCTTCAGTAGGTATATAACCTGCACTCCCCTCACATATCTAGGTTAGTCTTGGAGGGCTGTTCCTAGCTTAGGGATCTTCTTGTGCTGAAGCAAGGGTCCAGTTCAAATACTTTAGTGGTCCCATAAATCTGCTTTGGGATTTATTTCTCAGGAATAGTTGCTCCAAAAGGGCCTGTAAGAAGAAGTATGAAGAGTGATTGCTTTAAAAACAAAAGAGCAGCTGGGGAGATAGCTCAGCAGCATAAGCACTTGCCTGACAGGCACAAGGTTCTGAGTTTGATGCCTGGTACCAAAACCGAAGAGGAAAGCTTTAACAAAAAAAGAAAGCAGTGAACACTAGAGGCTATTAGCTTGAAAGCACTCCAGAACAGCGGCCAATGAATATGAGTGACCCAAAGCAGCGATGGGCAAAGTGTCCCACTGGCATCTGGCACAAGACAACATTGGGTGGCAGCAACGGGCAGCGGCAGAGATTAGCAGCCAAAAGTGCCACTCACACCTGGCGTCCGCCACTGTCATTCCAGACTGGAAAGGGATTTGCAGAAGTGTCAAACGGTGCCAATCTTCCCACTAAATTGATTTTGTTTTTGAATATATGGTTGTTTTGCACACAATGTTCTACAGGGCTGTTAATGTGCAATGTGCCTATTTTCGTCTTCATGAATACATCAACATATGTTCTCAGTTTTTTCAGTGGTAACTTCTAATGCAGTAAGTGCTGGCAAATATACCATATGAATGAGGTAGCCCTCAGTCTCACTGGGGTGTAAAGAGGTTCTGAGTTCAAACATATGAAGACTGCAGGACGTGGCACTGATTTTTGTCATCAAGGTTCATTATCGTGGTTATATAATAGGTTTATTCTTTGAATGCCTCTATTAATAAATTATTAATTTTAATTTTATGGGCTTTATAATGTTAAACAATGACTACTTAACAGGGAAAAGATAAAGTATTTAATTTTTAATATTTGTTGAGTGTTTACAAAAAAAAACATTAAGGGCTGGGGTTAATATCGCTCAGTAGTACAAATACCTGTCTGCAGAGCTCAAGGTCCTGACTTTGATTTTTGGTACCAAAAAGAAAAAAGCATCAACGTTTTGAACATTGATTTTTGGTGTACAAATTCTAACTATTATCAACAGAAATAAACTCCTACATAGGCTACACTAGAAAATCTTCATGTCAATTATTATGCTTAAGGCAGTCTGCTACATGACAGCAGCATACTCTACACGTTTATCACTTATGCAGACGGCACATGTGTCTTTCTTTCCCAGCCTTTTTTGTAGGACATGCTTGTCATCTTGTTGGTCTTGCTGTTTTGTCCAGAGTTTCTCATACAATGTGTAGTTAACAGGAACATGAAATATCAATAAAATAAAGTATTAAATTTTTAATATGTATCGCACATTTAGAATACACACACATTGGCACATCAGCTGTGGACTTGTTTACCAAACCTGAAAGATGATGCCAGAAATAAATCCCTCTATAAACTACAAGGAAAATACCAAGACATTTCTGCAACAAAAATAACCTTTGCTTTAATTGTCAAACCCAAGGCAGCCTTCACACTTGAAAACTGCATGTGCCATACACATGTATTGCTTATATTGATGACACTTTTTTTTTTTTTGTAGGACACACCTGACATCCTTTTGGTTTTCCTGTGGTCCTAGTCGTAGCAGGTCTCGGTGATGCTGCACCTGCCTGTTCACCTGTCAGCTCACCAATGTGCTTCACGATTTTTTTGTGTAGTTCCCTAGTAGAAACAGTTTGTTCTTCCTCCATCGTAAATTATCTCTTTTGAGTTCCTGTCCTAATCCACTAAGAAATCTTTTCTATGATATTTTTCACATGTTATTTTCTTTATAAACTCTCAGTCCAGGGCTGGCCAAATAGCTCAGTGGATTAAAGCACCCACGAGCAGGCACAAGGGCAGGGGGTTTAATCCCAAGGCCTGCCGTGCCAGTTCTGCCCCCGGGGTGCACTAAGATGGCAATCGAGACTGGGCCTGGTGGTGCACGCCTGTAATCCTAGCTCTTGGGCGGCTATAAACAGGCAGATTACTAAGAGTCTGATCTAGTAGTGAGGCCCTGAACACAATGTAGACCCTTCCCTAAAAATACAAAAATAAAAAAGAAATAAACTATCAATCTATTGATCCCACACATGTACAGAATTAAGGAACACACAACCATTGGCCAATGCTTTGTGTTTTGAGTTGGCACCCTAGTTGCATAACTGCATAACCCAGCAACAACATTTACTCTGCTTTTGGTTTTGTTGTAGACCATTTCCATTACTAGTTTGTTTTTCTTTGCCATATATGAGCCAAATGTTATATCTTTCTGAAGTCCGAAGATTGTACTATAAAATTCTCTGTTTTAAAGTCTTGACATTTCATTTGGAGTTTCTACCTTGTTCCTGTGTACAGTTCCTATGGTACTCAACTTGTGTTCTGTTATCAAAAGTAACATGAATTGGAAACTGGTAAACCAATTATCAAATGTCACACTCAGATTATTTTGGGAGATGGGAACAATAAGTCTGCTCATGATATCATTAAGTTTATTACTACATGAATGAGAGTCTAGTGGCTGAGTTCCAGGATAAATTACTAAATTGAAGGTATAAGTCTTTCCATCTTCAAGATCATACATTTATGCCATCTTTTGAAGGCTTTTATTTGAAGGGGGGCATATATTTCATGGAGCTACAGGGACCTTGATCAGCTGCAAGATGTTCACCAGTAGTCATGTATTCAGATGGCATGTGAATTGTTTGACTTACCCACAATTCTCTCGAACAATGAGCAGATAGCAACCAGATTATCAGTTTGTTTTTTCTTTCCCTTGGAATGTAGTTTTCTTATCAAATCTAAGGCAACTTTGAAGGAACCTAAATATCCTCAGGGCCATTGTTATTTTACAAATTTCCAGCCCACACCCATTGCTTTTCCAAAAAGTTTTTACATTCCTGTGATTGCCATGTAAAAGCCCTGCTAAGTACAGCAGAACTATGAATGCTTTCAGTTCAGACAGTGAGGTGTCATAAGAAATACATTTTTGAGTATGGCTATTGGTGCATATAGAACATTTTGCTTATATTTCAGCATTTGTGTATTGCACAATATCTTGTAACATTTCATCTGCTACAAACAATTCCCAACATTAAGTGGGGACACTGATATTCTATCCAATGAGGTTTACCCTGTGACATCCTCATATTTTTAGACTTAGTTTAAACATTGGGTCATTCCATTTGGTTACATGACCATTTTAACTAGCAAATATGTACCCCCTTTGTGGTTTTCATCACATGAACCAGGAGATCTGCATCCACGGTGCCTGTTTTGGTCAATTCTTGCTCTAGTTCACCCCCACAGGAACTTTGGCTCCCATGGCCAACGTCAGAGTCATTACCATGCTCAACATGATAATGCATGCATGAGCAATCTGATGACTCAATTCTGACCTCCTCCAAAGCTTCCAAATCCGTTTTTGCATGTGCAATTGTACTGAGCTGGCCTACATCTATCAGAAAAAAATCAAAAAGAAAACTTTTTAAGATTTCTAGTCCTAAATATACAGAAATTTAGCAATGAGCATTTCATGAGTAACTCACCTGTTTCTGCTTTAGAGCTCCTGCACACACATTCCTGTTTTGCCAAGTGGGTGAATGCATTTATGCGGTTTTTCTTGCCCCAGAACAGATATTGTGAGTCATAACCCATATGCCATTATGGTAAAATACATATTTACTTAACAGAAGAGTGGTGTGATTGGTTGTATTTTACTCACTATGATGCACAGGTAAACATATGCAAAACCTGATAGATGGAATGTGGATAAAAATCCTGGTTTGACACTATTGCACATGTGCAGACACGTTGCCCTTTGTCCCAAGTGAGCAAGCATAGAGCTTGCTTCCCGTATCCCCCAGGAACAGCTACTGAGATGAACAACCAGCTACAATTATGTTAAAGTAAAAAAGTATGGGATGGGTTGTTATACCCCAGAGTTATGTCCTATGGGTACAAATATGACATTTTTCCATCCTTGAAACAGCTCAGTAAGGATGTGGAGTTTCCAAACGGTCCTTGTTCAGGCACCTGCAGAAAGCAAAGGGCAGAGCTACAATCCTGCCCAAAGCTGAAGTTCAAAATCTCCAAGAATTGCTTGGGGCTTGTCTATGGGATGGCCAGGCTCCTCATTCCCAGGTTGCAACACTGGATTAACTGAAAATCTGGCCAACATGCTTTGAGGTCATTGCTGGATATGCGCTTGCACGTTTTGCCCATTCCATGTTGGATGAACTCATTTGCCATTATTTAATCCAGGTATTGAAGTGATAAAGAAAAGGAAAAGATATTTACAAAGTGCCTTAAACTTAAGGGAATCAGTCGTCACACATGGCAAGACATGCATAGGTCACTAGTTGCAGGCTCAGGGTGTCATAGCTGCACCTTTCTCTTCTGCTTCCCTTGCTTCATCTGTTTTGAGTGAGCATCAATCTTTATGGCTGGATAGAAGACAGTAGTTATAGTTCCAGGCAGCACATACAGGAATGGCCTTTCCTTAAGAAGAAACTTGCCTCTTTTTTAGGAATGATTACCCCAAGGCCAGAGCTCCTCTCTCTTGTGAATACTCAGGATGAATTCCCATGCCTGCTCTCAATCAATCAATGAAAAGAATGAGACCCATGACAGGCTTCCACTGACTGTCTGGAGACCATAAGGTTGGGACGTTAACTACACATTGTCTGCTCTTTGCATACATGACAAGTCCAGACAGTGGCAATGGCCAGACAGTGCCGTCTCGCCTTATGGGCCAGGTCATTCTTCTCACTAGCTGCGACCCTTGTTTACAGCCTGTCACCAGCTGAGCTTGGAGCCACATGCATAGCCCCAGCACCTTCCAACACAACCCTGGTGTCATCTTCCATTCAGGCAGCCTCGCCTGGTGATTCAATGAGTGCTGTTGATGTTAAACTCCTTTTTCTACAGCCCTAACAGATTTCCTCACGACGTTGTCCCGGCACACTGTTGATTGTCTGTATAGCAGCATGAAATGCTATAATTTTCCCGCGTAAGAGTTCAATTGAAAAGATGGCCTCATTTTCATTTCTTGATTGCATTTTCAGAAATAAGAAAACCATATTTGTGCTGACGAAAAATTAGCATCAGCTACAGATAATGTGAAAAATCAGCTCACAAATTCAAGGAGGTTGATCTATGAAAGTATTTGTGTTCCCAGTGCTCAGCGTAAGGCTGGAAATGTTAAGCCCTATTCAAAGGGAGTCTCTTTGCAATCATGATGGATGAACTGAAATGTGTCCAACACTCAACCCCACAGCAAAAGCTGCCAGGCCACAGATTGCTTCCCTGGGATTCCTCCAGTGTTATTGCTGGAGAAGCAGAGTGTGGTGCAGATAATTCTCAGAGCACATGACACTCTGTCACCAAGGCAAATGGACATCATCTGGGTCCCAGATTTTTCCATCATCAACCAACAATCTTCCCATGTTTGAAATTGGTTAATGTTTCATGTAGATGTTTTCCCTTATTAGAAGAATACACCGTAACTTGGAGCAAGGTATGAGATGCAGGCTTGTAATTCCAACTACTCAAGAGGCTAAGGCAGGAGGGTTGCAAGTTTGAGGCCAACTGCCGCAACCTAGTGGGACCTTGCCTCAAAAAACTAAAGAGAAAAAAGGGGACTGAAAAAAATGGAGAAATTATTCAACACTCCATTGGTTCAACCACCAGCACTGCAGGTAATGAACAAATATCTACAATATTCAAATGACAATGGAACACCCATCTCTGATAGAACTAACCAAAAAAAGGGATACAAATGAATGGCCATTTTGTATCTGTATATTCAAAATAGGATAGATACACAGCTACTGTCTCTTAATTCAATGTATAGAATGATTTGTACTAATAGTGTTTGTGAACAGGATATCATGTCTGCATCTTGTACTATAAATAACCACTAAGAAGACAACACTATGCAGTGTATTAATTATTGGAACTGTCCTACTAATCGGTTTTGAAACTGTCTCATTGCTATTTGCTTCTCAATAAAATTATTTTTTAAAAAAGAAAAGAAAAATAAACACAGGCCAGTGATATAGCTCAGTGGCATAGTGCCTGTCTGGAAACCACAAGGCCCTAAGTTCAACTCCTGATACAAAAACATAAAATCAAAGAAAAAAAAAAAAAGATTGAAGGACCAGTAAGAGAGGGGTTAAAATAATATTAGCTTCCTTGACAAGCACAAGGGCCTGAGTTCAATCCCTGGTTTTGCAAAAAGAAAGAAAAACAAAAAATAAAATAAAATAAACAAACAAACAAACAAAAAACCCCAATATTAGCAAGGTTCAGTGGCAGAACCAGGATCATTGGGCTTCCATAGGACAAAGAACTGGACATGTTTCCACTTCCTGACCCAAGTCCCCAACATGTCACAAGGCATGAAATGGTCTGGCCCTTCTCACTAGCCAGCTTCTGTCCTGCTCCTCTCTCTTGTACCTGATCCTGATGGTCCTCTTTGGTTCCATCTTCCTGGGGACGCACCTCTCCTGGGCTTTGTGTGGCCCACTTTCATGAGGCCCTGAGACCCAAGCTCGATGTGTCCGCATGAGGCCTCTGTGACTCTCCAAACTAGATTCCTGTTCTTCCCTACTCCAAAATTCACATTAGAAGGTAAGGCTCTGGGGCAGGTGAGTAAGTGGGTGATTAATCTGAAAGAAGTGATTAAGAGTGGGACTAATATCTCTTCAAAAGAGGCATCAGAGAGCTGTGTGGTCCTTCCATCCCTGATGGCATGAAAGAACACGGTCTTCCTCCCTCTTTCCTTATTACCTTCGACCCTGCAATGACACAGTGATAAGGTCCACCCTGGAAGCAGAGCAGCTCTCACTAGCAAGCCTGCCAGCACCTTGATTTTGGGCTTCGTAGCTTCCAGGCTATAAGATAGTTATCTGTTTTTATAAATTTTCCCATGTCCAATGTTTTGTTATACAATAGCACAAATACTAAGGCACTGTCATGAGCTTTTGTCTCCTTCAAAGTATTTAGCCAACTACTTTGCCTACTTGTCTGTGTGATTTTAAAATCACTGTGTGTCTCCTCCATCCTGTGAGAGAAGTAGCTGTGCAGCTAGGAGAAAGTTTGTATCATTCACCACTCAATTTCCAGCACTTATCTCTGTGAGTGGCACACAGATGGCCAGTCAGTTTTTCACATGCACACATGAGGTCTGCTTCACCCTCCTCTCTTCCTCCAGAAGGAGTTGACGATTCTCATTTCTGAGATTGCACGCAGTCTGAAGTGAATCCTCACTGCAGTCCCAAGAAGTTCTTGTGTCAGCCAGTGTATTCCCTTAGAGTATGTTATATCCACATTCCATTTCTGCTACTTAAAATTTATTCAAATGTGATTATAGCTTTCCAGGATAAATGATGATGGACTGAAGGTAAACGATGACAGCATCACTTGCTTCATTGTAACTAAAATGCGCATCCTGGGCTTACGTCCCATGTCCTTTATAATGTAGTGAATTGATTTGTAAGGTTCAAGTGAACATCTTATTTTTCTTGTCCAGTAATTCAGTGGTATGAACCTCATGTAAAAATGTTAGCCAGTGACAGACTTGCGGGGATGAGGAAGGAGATGAGGGCTGTGAGTGACAGGGAAGAGAGATCCAACATGAATAGGATGTGCTATGTCCATGTACCAATACCCCACAAATAAATGTTAACTATGATGCATTAAATATACACTAATAAAAATAAAAAATGAAAATGTTAACCAGAGAGCCATGAATATTAAGTCCAAGTTCAACATGAAGTTCAATGTTATGCCATAATTGATCACACACTTGCCAATCAAAAGATTTTGAGGTACCTCTCTGGACTGCAATATTTGGTTGCAAATGTGTGTTTTCTCAATTACCACTTGAGATGAAATTCCACTAGTTGTTTGCAATATCGAACACAGATTTAAGCCCTTTCAGAGTCATCAAAGAATCTGCTGTCTATCCTGTAAATGTTCACTTTCACTGACTTTCTTCCAGATGGAGGTTTATGTTGGACAGTGTTTCTCCCTGTGGAGCTCATCACTAGTGTAAAATGAGTTCATTGTGTGGTGGTCCTGGCCAGAAGTTTGCAAATTCATGAAAAGACTCTGCATTCACTCTCTCCACCACTTCCTTTTCTGTGGACACTGGGGATGCTGCTTCTTCCTTCTCTGTCCCTAAGTGGTCAGAATCAAGAAACCTAAACATTACCTACACTCCAGCTGTGGCCTACCTCACATCCTGGCCTTAGTTTCCAGGACAAGTCTATACAGAGAACCTCTTTGCAAACCAAGCTTTTTTTGTTTTTAATGAATAAGCTATTTATTTTTGTTTTTAATTCTTTGCAGAACTGGGAATTGAACTCAGGCTCTTGTGCTTTCTGGGCAAGCACTTATTCTATTGAGCTGTCCCTACTGCCCCCAAGCTCATTTTAATGATGAAATTTATTATCCCCAAGAGCTCTCTTGAAGCTCTTGGGGATAATAAATTGGATTGAGCAAGTGAAAGCCCTTATATAAATCTGGCAGGTGGGACCTATCAGGAAGGCAGAACATGGAGGGCAAATCCATGTCACTGAAGAATTGTGTGGACCCAATCAGTTATATGGTTTAAATCATTTCAACTGCACGATGGATCTGGAAACCCGATGTTCAGCCATGCCAGCATATCACAAACATTAAAACCTCTGAAAGCAGAGTTGGGGAGGTAGCTCAGTGACATAAGTGCCTGCCTGGAAATTGCAAAGTCAAGAGTTCTATCTCCAGTACTCACCCCTCAAAAAGCCTCTGAAAGCATGTTGCACAAGTTCATGTACATACCTTCAACACTAGAAGCAGTGCACATTCCCTTACAAGTCAAAAGACATGATGGTGGAGAGGGTTTGGAGAGGTGGTAGGTACCCTGACATAGTCCTAGTGGAAGTGGTGGCCTTCGAGACCAGTGCCTAAAGTACAACCCACTTATTTATGACCAAGTGTCAATGCTGCAATTAAACCTGAATATTGAGGTTTAAGTTTAGGGAAAAAAAAATACCTAACATCTTTTGTCTTAAAAGGAAAACACAATAACACACATGCCATGCATTTACCACCACTGCCCTGTAGTGTTTGTCCATGAGCCTGGGTGATGTGTAACTGGGAATTGGGATCTTAATAAATACACCCAGACCAATGCAATGCAGTTCAGCAGGAAGTGAGTCCTGGAATGGAGCGGCCCCCACTTCTTCACCATGTGTCATTGACTACTGGAGACCCAACCCCTGGGGACAGTGAAAATGGTACCAAAATTGCAGAATTGGAGAATTCTATATAAACTGTGGGCCTAACTGCTATGGATCGAGTGGCACCACCCCAGGGTTAAGTGTTGGAAATTTGGTCCCTGATGCAGCAGTGTTGACAAGTAGAACCTTTGGGAATTGATGGTGTCATGAGGACTCTGCCTCCATGAATGGATTTATTCCCACATGGATTTATGAGCTATGGATTGATTTTATTGTAGAAGTGAGCTGTCTGTGGCCATTTTGCTGGGCTAGGATGGCCTCTGCCTCATGACCCAGCAGGAAGGCTTTCACCAGATGCTGAGCAAGAGTGAGCACCATCCTCACAGACTGCCCAGGCTCCCAAACCATGAATTAAATGAACCTCTTAGCTTTATAAACTGTCCAGCCTGTGATAATCAGCTACAGCAACAGAAAACAGGCTGACACACACTTTTCCACACCAAGTGACCTGAGGACTTTGCTAGCTCCTAAGAACATACTGGAGGAACTCAGTGCCCAGAGAACCCTACCTTCATGGGCTACAATGGGAAGCCCATTTATTAGTACTAGGGATCAAACTCAAGACTTCGTGCTTGCCAAGCAAGTGCTTGTGCCATGGAGCTAAACTCTTTGCCCATGGGCTAGAATGGGAAGAGATAAACTGTTCATTCTGTTTAAAAGCTACAGTGGATTAGGGTAGGAGTGTACCTTAGTAGCAGAGTACTTGCTTGGCATGAGTGAGGCCCTGGGTTCTATCCTTAGTACCACATAGAAAAGACATTCCAGTGTGCTCAGTGGTGGCCTCCCAAGTTCATATATAGACCTTCAACCCTGGAAGCTGTGCACATTCTCCTACAAGTCAAAAGATGTGCTGCTGGAAAGGATTTGGAGAGGTGGTAGGTACTGGTCCTCAGTCATGTGAGTGGACCCTAAATGCAGTTGCATGCATCCTACCTAGTAAGAGAGGCAAAAGGAGCAGGGGACAGACACAGAAAAGAGTGATAGAGAAGAGGAAAAGGCCACATGAAGGTGGCAGTGGGGATGAGAGGGATGCAGCTAGAGGCTAAGGAGCACTGCCAACCTCGAGGAACTAGAGGAGGCAAGGAGGGGTGTCCCTACAGCCCCTGAAGGGAGCTCAGTCTGCCGACACCTACAGCAAGGTCTACATAAATGTGCCTTGTTGTATTTGCCACTTCTGCTGAGGAGGGAGACAGAGGGCAGAGTCTCTTGGGTGGATCTTTGGGTGTGGAGAACTATGCCCAGGACATTGCCCTGTTCATGTTTGTCTCTGCTTGCCCAGGGCCCAGGGTGGGATGTGAACTTGTGCTTAGGGAAGACCAGCAACTGAGAAGAGCAATGAAAATTCTGTGACTGTCTGAGTCTTTCAGAAAGCTCATCACATGAGTTGGCTTTCCCCGCACAGATGGCTCCTGATGAGTGAGTTGTCAAGCCCAGGGGAAGCCACCTCCCCACCTCTCTGCCATCACTAGGACAGATTCCATCTGCTTCCATTGCCGTCGCAAGTTCAACAAATGAGAATTCAACCAGGAAAGGACATCAGAGACTCCTTTGTTCAAGCCCTATTGTTCCTCTGCTTTCTGCACTAAACTGCATTCCAGACCCTGGTGGTTGCTTCTGTGATAAAAGTTCTCTATGTGGAGGTCTGAAAGGACTTGGGGCCTTTCCTCCTGGGCCTTTCCATAGCAAGGTGTCTGCAGCGCTAGAAGCCTCATGTGGTATTACACACCTACAATTCACCCTAACTACTCAGGAGGGTCCAAGTCAAAGCGGCGGTGAGGGCGGTGGAAGAGAAGCTGAGAATTTAGCTCCAGTAGTGCAGTGCCTCCCCATTGCACCGGAGGCACTGAGGATTCACTACTCAGTACCACAACCAATCTGTGCATGGTGGTCAGTGCCTGTCACTTAAGCCAATTGGGAGATTAGGTAGGAATCATACTTGCAGTCAGACCAGGTACCTTTATGAGTACCTTACAGGTACTCATATCAAATGAATCAAATCAAATCCCTTCAAAAGCACTGGGATTGCAGCTCACTGGTGGAGCACTTTGCCCTGGGTTTGGCTCCCAGTACTAACACAAAAGATCAAAACAAAATAATAAAAATAAAACAATCACAACAACCCACAAGAAACAAATCTTCCGGTGACTGGGATGTTAACCATGATCCCTTCACTAAGTGCAGAACCTGTCGGATTTAATGAAAGCTAATAGGTCTGCCAGGAGTGGTGGCCACGCCTGTTTCGCAGCATTCAGGAGGCTGATGCAAGAGGATCATTGCCAGTTCAAGATCAGGCTGGGCTACTAAGTGAGCTCAAGGCTAGACTGAATTACACATTGAAATCCTGTCTCAAAAAGACAACATGAAACAACCAAAAAAATACACACAAAAAAACCTCAGTCTGAGGCAGGGGGTCAAACCCCAGCACTGCCAGACAAACACAAAAACAAAACTCATCAGTGTCTCTTACCCCATGCTCCCTCCTTTAGGCCCAGTGCATTTGGGTACCTCAATCCCCCAGGCCAGAAGCATCAGAAGTGAAGCCCCTGGATCTTCATGCTTACAACATGAAGATCTTGAAAGCATGACTAGAGACGGAAGCTGGCCTATTGACATGGGCTCAGATGTGATTTGTGCAGGGCCATGAGTCTTGCTGTCTTTACCCTGGAGAACTCAAAAGAAGAAGCTGCCTGGAGACTTTATACTGTTTGTGCCCGAACAAGTCTGTGAGTTTGATCTGATGCCAAAAATCCAGAGGCATGTAGGAAACCAAAGCCCAAAAGATGCAGCTTTTGCTTCCTTGGTGGGCTTGGGCTGTGGCTGGTGTGAGGCAGAAGCTGTGATCTAGATCCTAGCCCCTGCACCCCTTTGTCCTGTGGTGACCAGGCTGTGTGCTCCCTCCTTGTCTTGTGGTTCACCAAGCCAGTCCTTCCTACCCCACAGGGTGGCTGGGACAGAAAAGAGCTGATGAATATAGGGCTGGGTCATTGAGGATGGTCTGACATTCTGTGGGCCACCGATGGTCCACGTCAATGAAGGAAATGGAAACAGCCCAAAGCTGGTGTGGTGAATTAGCTAATGGTCAGCTTGGAACACCCAACTGAACTGAATCAGTGTGGTTCTGGGCATGGAAGGCCCACCTGAGGACTGCTGCCCACAAAGTAAAGGCAGAAGTTGAGGGGAAGGTGGTGAGCTGCTGATTCTCCTGGAGGAGTTTTCATTCTAATTTTCTTGATATGAACTCAGCTGTTCTCATTTTTAGAGGAGTTTGGGTCCTTGCTGTTGCTGAGGACAGCTGTTGTTCTTTCTGGAAGACTTCTGGTGCCTACCTTGAGTGTCGCTTCCTAGCTCCAGTGCAGAGCCTTGGCCTGCTGGCACAGATCCTTCATCCTGCTGGTGCAGTCTTGCTAGCTTCCACATCTGACCTCTGAACTGACCTCTGAGTCTTCCCAGTGCAGATCTTTGATACGGACTAGCGTTAGACAGTGTCATGGGCTCTAGACCTCCAGCTGGACTCGTGTGTGTGTGTGTGTGTGTGTGTGTGTGTGTGTGTGCACTTCCATGGGCCCTAGGACTCCAGCTGGACTTGTGCAGGGAATTGCCGTGGGATCCAGGCCCCCCAGTTGGATTCTTTGGGTCTCTAGTGTATGGAAAGATCTCCTGTACTCTTTTGCATTGGACTCTTGGGGTGAATATTATAAAATAGTTATATAAGTTATGTGTCCTATACTAAATCCTTTCCCTTGTAAATCTTGATGACAACACCTATCAACATGAGCCTCCTTCCTTCCTCTCCACCCAATTTTATGACAGAGTTCACTAAGTTGTCCAAGCCAGCCTCAAATTTTTGATCTTCCTGCCTCTGATTCCTGAGTATCTGCGATAATAGGTGTGCACCACTGTGTATGCCATATTATTTCTAATTTATAGAACATAGAGAGGAAATACACTGGTCTGCCCACACTGGACCTCAGCTTCCCGGACCCCACGTGTTGCTCCTCAGGAGGAGCCTTTGGCAGCCTGCTCAGTGAGAGCAAGCCTGGGCCAAGACATGAGGAGCTTGGGGACCAAGGATGGAGGCCAAGTGGGGCGAGGTCATGAAAGTCTTTAACTGTCCCGCAGCCATCCTAGGCTTTGCTCTGTGAGTGAAGTCTGCTTCCAGACCACAGACAGTGCCTCCTTTAGCCACAGACTTCTGGCTCATTCTTAAGAGTGACTGGAGCCATTTCCCCTCCTTGCTACCACTAGGGGCACAGTGCTTCGTGGATGGGCTGCACTCGGTGGTCATCTGCCGAGCGCCCACCAAGCAGACTTCAGAGTTTCATTTCTGTGGAAACTGAGCGAGGGAGGCAGCTCGGGGAGCGTCATCACGACAGGCAGAAGGGTGACGCACAATGGTCGGCTTTCACTTTCCACACGTCCTGGCAGGCCTGCCATGGCCATTGTTCCCAGCTGTATTTCTTTCACTGAAGATTCCTTCCACATGAGTGACAAACCTGAATGACAGTACGGGAAGGTCTAGTAACATCTGTCCGTCACAAAGGAAGCACCGTGGCTGCCAACCCATTGTTTGGAAGGACGAAGGGAATGGCTGAAGGTCAGAGTGGAGGAGGTCAGCGCTGCTTTCCATCTGGTGTGGGCCGGATGGGCAGGGGTCCACCCCCAAGGTGGGTTGGCGGGAGGGTGTGCTCACTTCCTAGGCCAGCATGACTAACAAGCACACACTGGGCAAATGAGCACAACTGGAACTGACTGTCTCCCAGTTCTGGAGGCATGAGTTTGGAATCACGGTGTGGGTGGGCCTTCTCCCTCTGAAGGCTCCAGGGGGAAATTTCTAGCATCTTCTGGCTGCTTCTGGAGGCTCTGGTTATCCTTAGCTTGTGGCCATGTGACTCCCACCTCTCCTTCCCTCTTCAAGTGACCTGTGCCTCTGAATCTGTCTTCTTATAAAAATGGATGTTTTTGGACTTATCATCTTTGCAGTTAATTCCAAACAATCTCATCTCGAGATCAGTAACTCTATCATACCTGTAAAGACTCCTTTGCCTATAATAGCACCCTCCGAGGGTCCAGTGGGCCTCTGTTCAAGCCAGGGTGTGAAGAGTGGACTTACGTTGCTTTCTGAAAGTGAGGCTGATAAAATATATGGAGAGACACCCTATCAATATCAGGTATATTTCTTATTTCAGGCAGAAAAAAACAAAACATCAATTCGCTATGCCTAACACTTCTTTTTCCCTTCTAAGACAATGTCTATTTTGAAATCTTTCCATTTTGACATCTTCCCCCTCAGCTTTGTAGGCTCCGGTTTCCAGAGGAATCAATTTTACATCTTTAAATTCTCTTTCATCCACAGATTAAGAAAATCTCTTTTATCTTCTAACTAGAACATATTGTACCTTAAAGACAAATGCTGGTCTTAAAATTCACCAAATTGCATTTTATTAGAAATAATTAATTGGCTCTAAATGTATTTTTATGGAACTTTGATTGAGGCACTAATGTCATTTTATGAAGAAATAATAATGAACATGTTTTATTGAAAAATTTTCATTTAGAAAACTTCAGATCAGGTGATCATCTCAAGAGAAAAAGATTGTTATGAAGTCATTAAATAATTAAATCCAACTAAACTTAGAATTTTTTCTATGAGCCTTAAAGTTACAAGATGGGTGCAGAGTAATTCCTACTCAAGTCTGGACATTTAAATGTCCAAAAAATAAACCCACTCTTATTTTGTTTGGGGTACAAATCCCTTCTCTCTTAAAAAAAATTAAGAACAATCTGGGTGGTAGCACATGCCTGTGATCCCAGCTCTCAGGAGGCTGAGACAGGAGGGTCTCTGCAAGTTGGAGGTCAGCCTGAATTATATAGTGAAACCCTGTCTCAAAAAGTTAAAACAGGACTGGGGAGATATCTCAGTGGTCTAAGCACCTACCTGGCAAGCTCAGGGACCCCGGTTCAATCCCCAGTACTGCACACTGCACTGGCCCCAACTCCAGGCATGTTAATCACTGAAACTGGGTATGGTGGTGCATGCCTATAATCCCAGTGCTGGGGAGGCTGAAACAGGAGGATTGCTGTGTCCAAGCCACTTAGCGAGGCCCTGTACCAGATATGGAAAATTGCTTTAAAAAGATAAAACAAAACAAAATGCACTTAAGAACATTGTAAATATCCATCGACAGGGAAAGGCATAAGTGAATGGTAGTGTAGTCAGGGTCCAAGGCTCTAGTGAAACTGCCTCACTGAATTACGCACTCCTGGACCTCAGCCAGGGTAAGACTCAGAGGCAGAAGGTGGATGGAGAAAGCAAGTTGCAGAAAATAACGTCATGTACATAAAAGCTGCAAGCATGTGCAACAGTACAGCATTTTTTTTTTTTTTGGTGGAACTGGGGATTGAACTCAGACCCCTATGCTTACCAGGCAAGTGCTTATTCTACTGAGCCATCTCCTCAGCCCCTATCAGTACTGTATCTTGATTAGGGATGCACACATTGAAAGAAGGATCACAGAGAAGTGCACATGGTTCAACATGAAATGTATCTGATCCAGGAGAATGGTGGCTCTGGGAAGGAGAGGAGCAAGCAGGGGTGGGAGGGTACTCTAGAAAGACACACATTTTTTTTCTTAAGGAGAATTATTTGTAAAATAGGAAGGAATGTGAGGATTTTCTAGAGCTGGTTGGGGGTCACATGAGGTGTTGCTGTTGCTCCTATTTTCCTCTATATTAAAAATGATTGTGACACAACTGACAATAGCCAAAAGATGGAACCAGCCTAGATGTCCATCCGTGGATGAATGGATAAATAAAATGTGGAATACTTACACAACATGGTATTTTTCCACCATAAAGAAAGTCATGAGCTGGGGAGATAGCTCAGCAGTCTACGTCCCTGCCTGGCAAGCACAAGGTCCCAAGTTCAATTCCCTGTACCACATGTGGTGCTGGCCCCAGAACCCTGGGTGTGCAGAGCTGCCCACTGAACCAGGTGTGGTGGGGTACCACCTGTAATCCCAGCGCTGGGGAGCCTGAGACAAGAGGGTCACTGTGAATCCAAGATGCATAGTGAGACCGTGTAACAGATAAATAAAAGATTGAAAAGCAGAGAAGAAGAAGAAAGACATTTGCAGGAAAATGGGTGGGACCAGATGGAGAACACTGTATTAATGAAATAAGCTGCAGCCAGTGCAACAAATATTGCATATTTTCTGTCAGATGTGTCAGGGTTGAGAGGCACAGCATGAACGAAGGGGGATATTAGACAGGACAAAGGAGATGGAGGAACAGGGAGGAAGGGCTAGAGGGAGGATAGATACCTCCAAGTATATAATATGTATGCATAAAAATGGGCACTGATAAAAATTTTTCATAATTAAAAAGAAGATTCCCTGTCTTCCATTGACTAAGGAGAGCATGTCTTCCAACATTGTACTGGAGATTCTGAAGATACAACGCCCACCGAGTGAAACAGTGCCAGACGCTGGCATTCTGGCTGTGCTGTGAGTGTTGTGTAATGCACAGGTTTTAGGCAACTGCTTGAACCTTAGTTTCTTCACCTGGAAGATTCTGCCCTGCCTGCTTCACTGGGGTGTTAGAGTAAATGAGACTAAGTAAAAAATATCTGTCAGTGTATTGACTGCTAATTATTAGCAGATGCTGCAACTGCAGGTGGGCAGTCAAGATCCTTTATGTGCTTCCAGGTTAATAATGACTTTGCTATACACATTATTTTCCAAACATTTTCAGGTGTGCTTCCTTCAACCACCAGTCCAAAGGTGTCCTGTTTATGGGCAGGGTGCCCGGAGGGTAGCAGAGCCACAAAGATATTGTATTGATCCATGAATGAGCTCATACATAGTTCAATATGCTGTTAGGAGCTGGTTCCTGATTGGAGGAGGTCCAAATACCATGGGTGCCCACCCCCCCAAACTATGACTCATTTCTTGGTTACAGGGTGTATTAGTTAGCATTTTAAACTGTGGGCCAAAGTACCACAACTCTGAAAGAGAAGAAGTTTATTCTGGCTTATGGTTTTCCGAGGGTGCAGTCCATGGTGTTAGTTCCAAAGCACAGAAGTAGCATGGTGATGCTGGGGGTGTGCCTTGGAGGGTCCGTCTCCCTCTTTGGGTTCTCCCTAGTCTCTCTGCTTCCTGACTGAGGTGGGATGAGCAGACTCCTCCGCTGTGCTCTTCTACCATGCTGTTTCTCTGCCTTGGAGCCAACCACCATGGACTGAACCCTCTGAAAACCATAAGCCAGAGTAAACTTCTTCTCCTTCAGAGTTGTGGTATTTTGGCCCAGAGCTGAAAAAGCTAACTAATATGCTCTACAACCAAGAAATGAGTCATTGCTTGGGGGATGGGTACCCATGGTATTTGGTGACATTTGGCATGGCACAGGAAATTGACCAAAACAGACTATGGTGTAGAGATTAGGTGGACACTACTTCTCGAGACACCAGAAGTCTCAGATATATAGAGTGAATCAGAGTGCTGGCCACAGTACCTAAAGCTGAAAGAACACATGATGGGAGGACCCTGAGACCAGGTGGGGGCTCCGCTGCTGTATGTGCCATGTAAGTTGTGAATTAGTGGACATTACATATAAGCAGAAGCCTGGAGGTAGGGAATAGATGCTTAGAGTAGAGAACATGTTTGTTGGTTGGTAGAGACAGGAACCACTAAAAGAAAACAAGGAGCTAAACCACGCTAATACTGGTCTTCAACAAACACCCATGTGTCCATGTCACTTGGAGTTCCAGCAGGAAGCACGTGATGGCTTAGAAGAGTGATGGAGGAGTTGGAGGAAGGTTCTAGTTAGCACAGGCAACTCACTGTGGATAGTGAAGCACCTGAGAAATAACGACTACAGAAATTCATTAGGACCCATGAACCCTGTTATGTTTGTGTCTAGTTGTTAGCCTCATGTAAGTTATGGAGCAGACATGGCTGGAGAAACAATGAGTGGCTTGAGAGGCAGGGTCAGAGGACCAGGAAGGGGCTTGAGAGATGGCTTCTCTGGCCAGAGAAGCATGAGCCATTAAACTGGCTGGCCTGTGCTTTCTCAGGGAAGTGGACAGGGTCATCCTGGACATGGCAGTGCCCCAGCCTCTCCTCCAGTGTCTTGAAACCTCCAATAACTGACCTAAATACACCTTTCCTTCTCTCATTTTGAATGTCAGGTATTTGTCCCAGCAATGAGAGAAGAGTAACTAAGACAGACCCAAAGGGGAAAGAAGAAGGCTTGGGTACTAGAATGTCATGGGATCCAAAGGTGAGTCCCACCAAAGGGTCATCCAAGAAGAGATGGAGATTTGGTTAGAGATGTACAGCCACAGGCAACATTTGGCCTTGTAGGATAGGAGCTGGAGTGGCAGACAGCCGGGCTGCTTCCCCTGATGCCTTTGGGTCACTCCTCAGTGCACCCAATTGGCCAAAGCCAGCCAGAACCTAGTGAACAGGAAGCTTGTTTGGCATGATCCATTGGCTTTCTGGTTCACAGAGTCAGGGGAGGAAGGGTAGAGAAGGCATCCAGTAGGACAAATGAAAACTATCCAGAGAAGTGATATAGCTGTTCAGATAGCCTTGAGTCTGCACTCTTTGGAAGACTCATTTTCTTGAGACCCAGCTGTGTAGCTGCTTGGGAGTTCTCATAGGATTTGTTTTATTCATCTTCCCACATATCTGCACAATCTATAGCTCTGTACAAAGATGCTTTCTGAAGTCCCTGTTCCTTTCAATCAAGAGTTTAATGACAAGCTGAGTGTGGTGGCACACACCTATAATCCCAGTTCTCAAGAGGCTGAGGCAGAAGGATTGTGAATTTGAAGCCAGCCTGGGCTACATAGTTAGATCCTAACTGAAAAACAAAACAAAACAAAACATAACCAAAAGTCTACTTTTGATCCTACTGTAGGAATGCAGATCAGATTGGAATGGGTGCTTGGACATTTAATTTGCAGTAATAATGAGAGTTTGACTGAAGATACAGCAGAGAACCCAGCAGATTCTTGTTTATGTGGAACTTAGGCTACTTGGGGTTGTGAGAATGGGAGCACTTGCTCTCCAAGGGAGAGGCTGTGGAGAAGTGGAGAGGGAGGCCTCTGTGTGCTGGCCAAGAAAGTTGGAGAACTGAAGACAGGAGCTAGTGGAGCCTCAGGCAGAGAGCCAGAGGGCAGCCAAGGCCCTAGCACAGTGAGTACTTGATCCAGCGAGGAGGTCAACAGGGCCAACCGCTATAGACCATCAGTGCAGACAAGACCCAGAGGAGGTCATTAGAAATGGCAAGAGGAAGGGCCTTTAGATCCTGGGTCAGAGAAGCTCAATGGAAAGGTGGAAGCACAAAGGAGAATCTGCGTAGGCACCGTTCCAGTTCGAGATTCATGGTATGAGTGCTGCTAGTGGGGACGGCTGGATCCCAGCCATAGTAAAGATAACTCAATTGCTCCTCATTCAAGCTCTGGTCTGCAGATATGAAGCTCTCCCCATGTTACTATTTTATACCGTGTTACAATTTTCAACAAATGCTGTTCTTTTCCAATGTTGGGTGTGTCTGTGTCCATTTTCAAAGGCACTTTTATTCTGGTATTAAGCTACTTGGGTAGTTGGGTTGCTAGTCAGAAGGTTCTTAGAGGGATTAGGGGTGAAGATCAGGAAATGACATATTTTACCTGAATATAGTTGATGACCATTTGGTGACCCCTCTACAGATATCTGGCTCTTATAGTTGAAAAACACAAGAGCTCGGGAACAAGGAGCTGTTTATTTATGCTCATGTGTGTGTGGGCTCATCAGTGTTATGGTGGGTAGGTTCTGAGAACTCAGTTATGTCTCTAGTCAGGTCTCTAACTTAGGTTCCAGACTCACACGCCCAGCTGCCTGCTTGCCCTGTCTAACTGCCAAGACATCTCTGCAGACATCTGTGGTTCTCCCTGCTCCATGCAAACCTTTGTCTTGGCCTCTCTGGCCTACAGCATCCACAGCCTTCCCCTAATAACTGATGGTAACTCATCCTTCTAGGTTCCCAGGCCAAGGTTCTTGGCATCGTCTTGTCTCCTAGGCTTTCCTCACATTCCACATCCAATTCATCAGGTGCTTCTATTAAAAAAAAAAAATCGCCAGAATCAGACCACCTCTAACCCATCCACTGCTATCATCCTGGTCTAAACCTCTCATCTTACTGGATGAACATACTGGCCTTTTACCTGGCCAGTTCCTAACCAGAAGAGTGGTTTCTGTTCATTTGTCTGTTTGAGATGATGGTTTTATGTTGTCCATGCTGGCCTGTAACACCTGGGACTCAACTCTCTTTCTTAGCCTAACAAGTAGCTGGTCCATGACTGATTTTCTTATTTATTTATATATTAATCTCTTACTTATTTATATATTTCGTACAGGGTCTTGTTATGCAGCATGGACTCATTGTGAGCTTCCTGTGTCAGCTTCCCAGCACTTGGAATACAGGTGTGCACCACTATGCCCAGTTTCAGTGGTGAGCATGGTGGCATGGCATGCAGCACCAGGGATTGAATCCAGGTCCTTGTACTTGCCAGGCAGGCACTTAGATCAGTGAGCTATCTCCGCAGCCCATGTCTAATTTTCTTGAAATGTAAGTCAGCTCATGGTATTTCTCTCTTTAACCCCTCCACACAGTCCACATATTCCAACTGCATCTTCTACCAGTCTCCCCGGTGTCCACTCAGCTCCAGCCATCTGAGCCCTCCTAAAATGTGCCAGGGGTTTTCCCGCCCTGCCTGGGTTTTGATGTGCCCTTTGCCAGGAATGCTTTGTCCACAAACACATTGGCTGCCTGCCTCTTGTGTCAGGAGCACTGAAGTCTGGGGGTGGTGGGGGGGGGTCCATGCCTGTGATCTCAGCTACTTGGGAGATGCAGGAGGATCACAACATCAGTAGCAGTCTGGGAAGCTTAATGAGGCTGCCTTAAAATGAAAAAAATTAAGGAGGCTGAGTATAAAGTGCTTTCTTAGCATGTTGATGCCCTGGGTTCAATCCCCAGTGTGCATACATGGAAAACGAATGTGCTTACATTTCAGTGGGGGCCCCTCTGACTACCAATGCTGTTGTTCTTGTCTGTCATCACTCCCTTACTCTGCTGTTGTTTTCTTCAAAAGTACCTTCCTCTACTGTTCCACATGCTCCATGACTGGCTGTCTGCTTTGCATCTACCCTGTCCCCCACACTACAGTGTGTGGTTCTTGTTTGTGCTGGGAGCAGGCCTGACATTGTTTGCTGAATGGATGGGTAAGTAAACAGATGGCCACTGTCCCGTGAGAGCCTCAATCTCCCCTCCATCCAAGTGAGTGCTCTTTGTTTCTAGATCTTGCTAGACAAACGTGCCCTTCCAGCCAGGTCTGTGCCACTCACAGCTTCAGCCTGACCGCGTAAGGCTGTGGGGTTAGGGGGAAGCCAAGGCAAGGTGCAAGCTTTCCCTGCTGCCAGAACATTCCTACCCCTGCCTGAGATTACACACGGCAGCATAGGTGGTTGGGGTTATTCGAGCACATATTTCAGACCTTTTTATTATTTCAGGAGCATCCGGATAGTAGCCATGCTTCCAGAACCATTTGCTGGCTTTGCCCTGAGATTGGCAAGCGACTCTTCCCCCAAAGGTTTGCACCAGTGAGAATAGTGGCAAAAGAGCTAGGGAAGAAATGCAATTCTTAGGACCCTGCCCAGGGTAGCCTTGCACTATGGCTTGGGGCACTGGGCTGCAGAAATAGCACACACAGTGCTCTCTTTGCCTTGGTGTCTACTGAGATGATCCCAGCAAGAGCAAAGGTGCTGAGGCACTGTGTCTGCGGAGCTCAGGCTGGCACATCCCTGTAGTAGGTGTGGCCGCCCGGGACCACGGACCTTCTTCACACCCGTGGGACACTCTTCATTTTCCAGTGATGAGACTTTAAGTCTCTGGGCTGGGGAGACAGCTTAGCAGTCTAAGGGCCTGCCTGGCAAGCACGAAGACCTGGGTTTGATTCCCAGGACTTCATGCCACACTAAGAGTCCAAGCTGCATAAGGAGACCCTCTACCAAAATAAATAAGTACATAGACTTAAAAAAAGAAAAAAGATTTGAAGTTTCTTTTGCCTTGTTGATCTGCAATTATAGTTAGGCTGTTCACATGTATCAGTTTAAAAGCTGAAAATATGCTATACATTGTAAAGTGACTTAAAAAATTTTTTTTGAGACAAGGTATTGCTGTATAGCTCAGACTAGCCTTGAACTCACTATGTAGTCCAGGCTCGCCTTGAACTCATTGTAATCCTCAAGCTTTAGCTTTCCAAGTGCTGGCATTACAGGTGTGGACCACCATATCTTGCTGTCTAACCTGCTTTATAGTCTTATTTTTTATTATTTTCCATTTTTATTTTTTATTATCATTATTATTATCATTTTTAATGTATTTGGTTGTTGCAGTGTCTCACTACACAGCTCAAACTCATGGTGATCCTCCTACTTTCAGTCTCCCTGGTGTTAGGGTTACAGGTGTGGACCACTATGCCTGGACTCTGGCCGGCTCAGCCTGCCCTGTGGGTGCGGCTGGTGTGGCCTATGGTACCAGGGATCAAACCTCGGTGCCTGCACTTGCCTAAATAGGGGCTTTAGTCCACTGACCTATCTCCCTAGCCCTTATGTTTCATTTTTTAAAGAGAATAAAAAATAGAAAACAACAGAGAAAGAACTCATTAGAAATGATACAAAATTTCACTAAACAAAATAATAAGAATTCAACAGTGGTTCTTGTATGACATAATGTTATCTTCAAATTGTTTAGTTTAACATATATAAGCATGCGAAGTTGGTATAGAAAGTTACAGAAATTTTGAAAAGAAAAAAAATCTAAGCATTAGCTACCCCTTTCAACAGACCATCAGAAATTCGCAGTACAATTATACAATCTATCCTGCATATACACCCAAATATATCTGTCTTTCTTTTGTCCCTTCCCTCACCCCAGTCTTTCCTTCCCTTTGGACAAATTTGTTCCCTTTCACAGTATCTAGTGTACCTTTCAGATTTTATTCACTCTTTCAAGTATCTAACCTGATTTTAAGCTTCAGGAAGGAAAATAGGAACCTAGCCCTCAAATACAGGCCACAGGTGCCTGACTGTATTTCCAGCAATGTGATAAGGTTCAGCTGCATTTCAAGGAAATTCTTCCCTCTTCTTTCCCTGGATGTTTAATTAATGAAACAGGAAGTTTTGGGATGTGGGGAGATAGCTCAGTGGAATGACTCCTTGCCTCAGTGCAAGGTCCTGAGTTTGATCCCTGGTACCACCAAAAAACAAAACAAAACCCCAAGTTTTAACACCAAATCATGCATCATTCCCTATACATGGATTTATCATAAACATTGCCATGTCTCAAGGACTAGCTCAATTTAAACTAAAATAAAGATGGTGTCAACAAAGGATGAAATCACTTCTTCTTTCCCTGTCTTTTAAAGCTGATCTGTGGAGGGGGGATAAAGCAGAATTTAGCCCTGGTTTCCAGTTTGTTCTCTGGCTGAAAGAAGATGGAGGTTTAACCAAAAAAAAAAAAAAAAAAAAAAAAAAAAAAAAAAAAAAAAAAAAAAAAAAAAAAAAAGTTTAATAGATTCTAAACAGCTCAGTGGATTAAAGCATCTGCAAAGAGGGGCTGGGGGTTCAATCCCCAGGCCCGCTGTGCCGGCCCTGCCCCCAAGGCACCCTGAGACTGGGCGTGGTGGTTCGCAGCTGTAGTCCCAGCTCTTGGGAGGCTGTAAACAGGTGGATCACTATGAGTCTGATCTAGCAGTGAGAACCTGAACCCTCTCTAGACCCTTCCCTAAACTACAAAAAACAAAACAAAATGAAACAAAACAAAAATAGAGTGCAAACAGCTTCAGCCCTGCCTGCCCCCTGACGGAGTCATGGAGACCACCATCTCCTTGTTTCTCGGATCACCCATGGCAGCTCTGTCAGTCCCTAGTGACTTCCTGGTGTTACACAGATTAGATTGGAAGTCGATAGGAGACATAGCAGAGGACCCCTTTGTTCCCAGGCTGCGGGATTAGGGAGGCATGGCCAGTATTCTGCTAGAATAGGGAAGTTTTTCTGATCAATCTCAAGGAAGTTCTTAAGAAAAAGAAGTTCGTTGCTGTTCTAACATAAAAACCTCATATAGGACTAAGCACCCCTAACCTGAAATTCTCCAAACTTAAGACTCTTTGAGAGCTGGTACGATGCTCAGTTTTGGACTGTGAGTGTTTTGGATGTTGGGATTAGAGACGGTTTCTTGTAAATATCCCCAAATCGGAATAGCAGCATGAAATCTGAGTGCTTCCAGTTTTGGCACATGCAATAAAGGATGCCTTCAGGGGGAGGAAAGATGATGATTACTCTCAGCGCCTAACCTTGCAAGTGGGGACACTGTTGCCCAGCGGAACCCAGACCTTGACAACAGAAGCCCCCATGCAGCTGTGGAGGTGGGGAGCAGCAGCTGACAGTCCCCAAGGTCCTCCCTTCCCCAGCTAGGAAGGGACAGGATGGGCAAGAAGTGTGGAGACATCCCTGCAACAGGGTTCTCAATTCAGATGCTGCCGCCCAGGCTTGAGGATAGTTGGGTCCTTCCCGGAGGTTCCTCTTCCTCTTCTGCAATAGCTAGGCCCTGGGCCACCCTGACTACTGAAGTCTAGTTAGCAAAGTAGCAAGATGAAACCTCTGCCCCCCTTGGCGTCTCTCTGCAGTGCACGCAAAACCTTTGGGACCAGTGAGGGCAAAGAAATGTCCCCCTAGGCATCACCACTTTGAGCCTTATCTCTTTCTCTGGCTTCTGCCACTCTTACCTCAGCAGAGACCTAGGTGGAAGGCAGAGCTGCACTTTTCCCCCTCTGAATGAACCTCCCATGACCATGGATAATTCACCAAATCAACAGGCAAAGATTATCTGGAAATATTCTCAGATGCGATCTAGGCTCAGCAGAGATTTCCAACCAAACACCCAACCCAACCTTGTAGATCACCTGTTTTATTGGAAAATACATCTCCACCGCGTTGAGCACCAAGGTGTGACCAAGAAACCCACCACCCACCGCCCTGCCCCCACAGGCTCCGAGTCCAGTGTATGATTTGGGCTGGGACTGTTACTGTCCACAGTGAGAGGTGCAAAGAACGAGGGCTAGAGAAGCGACGGACTGTTATTCCTGACTCCCATGCAGGAAGCTCTTGATGGAAGGAAAAGCTACTTAAACTCACATGCCTCCTTTAGCCCCCTCCTCTTACCCAGCTGATTCAAATGTGGGTCCTGGTGGGCCAGCTGGATTTGCAGAACCCACTAATGCACTATTTAAAATAACAGTGCATTAGTGGGTTCTCCAAATCCATAAGCTACTGAAAAAAAAAAAAAAAAAGAAAAAAAGGAAAAGAGAGTTGGGCAGGCTGTGCTTCCGATGGATCGTTTACTTTTCCTGTTTTATGAACTCTGGAGTTGAGAGGATATCAGGATTGCACAACCCCAGCCACGAAAGAGCATCTGGTCCACATAAAAACATTTTGTGTAGGAAAAGGAAGCCAGTGTGTCCACGGGAAGAGATGCACTGCACAAAGCTGCCCCGGGACAGGCCAGCACCCTCGCGCGCCTTAATTTTGATCTTTTCAACCTGATCCCAGTCAAAGAGTCAGGATGGCATAAATACAGAGAATGTCTTTTATTTTAAATCGTATCTTTAAATCCAACTGCTTTTTTTCTTTCTGCCTGAGGATCAAGCTTGGTTCTTTGTTGCCGGAACAGGTGACATTTTAGGACCTTGGGGCATCCAGTGACTTCCTGGGCCTGTGGGGCTGCGATTAGTCTCTGTATTCCAGGACCAAGAGCCAACCTGATGAATTTGGGTCAAGGGGAGCGAGCAAAGCTGCCCCTTAACTTTGGCCGCCAGGAGCCGAGGAAGTGGAGCGTGCAGGCCAGGAGACATTTTGAGTCATTCACTCAGCACTGGCCTAGAGAACGCTCAGTAAACTGTTGCCAGAAACAAAGTACCTTCCTAGAGGGCTAGACTTCTGGTTTGTGAGCTAAAACATAAAATTTATCTGGCCCCTCTAAAAACCGTTGCTTATATCTTATCCCAGCTCAGATGTTGTTCAGACTCCATCAGGCTTTAAAAACCAGACCAAACTAGACCGGGATGTGTACATTTCACCAGGTCGTCAATTGCAAAACGTCTGGCGGAGCTCGGGACCAAGGTCTCCACGGATATAAACACTTCCAGATTTCACTGTGTTTGTGCAAAAACAGAACGAAGACAGACACGAGCAGAGTCACTAATGTCGATGGAATGCTGTGCCTTGGGACAAATCAGTTTAACTTTTGCCTCCTTTTCCATGCGCTTTGTGTTTAAATCATCAAGTATAAAATTTATATTTAAAATTCTCTTCAAAAGGCAGATGTCTGCAGAAGTCAGGTCGTGTGAATTATCTTTCCTTTGGCTGCTTTTGGCAAGCAGGGGAATCGCCATGGATTTTTGAGTGGGTGCATGAGTGGTCCATGGGTCATCTTCTCCCACCAGCTTGGGGACATGGAGCAGGGGAAGCTATAAACTCTTTTTCCAAACATGTAGGCGGAAGGCATGATCCTCCGGCTCTTAGGATCTGTGGAAACAAAGAAAGGGAGCTACTGCTTCTTTTACTGGCATCCTAAAAAGTAGCCCCTTGAGTCACTGTCTGCATTGTCCTTTCCTCTAAGTCTTCCAGTTTCTGAGCTTTGTGCCTTTCTTCCCCAACCCCCACTCCAAATGACTCCTCTTTCACTGGTCCTCACATGGCCAGAGTTATACTTCCTGGCATTTCCAAACATCATCTGTGTGCAGCTGTGGCTGAGCCGTGTCCCTGGATTTCCTGGCTGTACCTCGGGTGTCCTTTCCCTTCCTTTCCACCGCAAGAAAATGTTTTCCTCTGAATGTGAATTTGAATGTTCTGGATTCATAAGGAAGTTTGCTAAAAGCATACTCCATTCCCTCCCCCACCCACGAGGTGGAAGTACAGTGCATGACAGTTGTGTGTGCATAGTGTTTGGGGAAGGGCTGGAAGTGGGGAGCTGATGAAAGACCCTCCTCCATCAGCAGGGAATTCCACATCGGAATGGAGGGCTTGGCTCTGGGACAGCAGGGCCTTGTCCAGAATCCACTCACTTCTGTTGGCCAGAGTCAGGGGAATTAGGCATCAAGTTAAAACTTATTTAGGTTTTCTTTTACATTTAATTAGTTTATCTATTTATTTTGCAGTACTGGGATCAAACTCTGGACCTTGTGCTTGCCAGGCAGGCGCTCATGCCACTAAGCTATATGCCTGGCCCTTACATTTGGTTAGTTAGAGAACCAAGAAAAGAGATTAGCGTTAGTCAGGTTTTAGTAGAAGTCAATTCAGGAGCAATTATTTATTTGGGGAGGGAGGGACTTATAATGCCTAAATGTTCATCAGTTCTCGTGGGAAAACTTTGGATGTAGTATTTCTAGATCATGAGCTTTATGTGAAAGTGTCTAGCTCAAAGGTTTGAGTTTGGCTTCAAAACAATGGGGCACTCCTCAGCCATAAAGAGGGATAAGCTTGAGACACTTATAGCTAAACGGGTCAACCTTGGGACCACACTGAGAAGTAAGGTGGATACACATGTAAAGACTGGATTTTCTCTCTGGTGTGAGACACTATTGAAAGTGTGAATAAAAACTGAAACGTATAGTAGATATCATGAAATGGGAAGCCATTTCAGAAAGAAACAAGAAGGATAAAATGAAAACGAAACTTTGAATATGAAGAGGGGAGCAGGGAATGAGGAGAGGGGAGGAGAAAGGGGGAATAAGGAGGAATCAAGACAGATCATGCACAGGCACAAATTCCCTGTGATGAATGCCGTCGTTATGGGTATCTGAATTATGCCAAAAAACTTTTTAAAAAATCCCACAGTTTTGAGTTTGGGGTGTGACTGCCTTCATTCATGAAACCTGTAGGTCTTTTTTTCTTTTTCTTTTTTATACTGGAGCTTGAGCCTTTGCACTGAGTTACATACTTAACCTTTATTTTACTTCATTATTTTATTTTGTGACAGGCTTTTGCTAAGTTATCCAGACTGGGCTTGAACTTGCGATCTTCCTGCCTCAGTCTTCTAGAGTGCTAGGACCACAGGTGTGGGCACCATCCCTGCCTACGTAGGTGGATTTACTTACCAACATCATTTGGACATTTTCCGCAAAAATAGAAAGAGGAGACCACTAAGGAGGCCAAAGGCAATTAAGACCCCAAAGACAATTCCAGCCAGGGTTGATGCTGATAAGCTGTCTGCACAGGAGGGAAGAAAAACGTTGAGACTGAGTTAGGAAACAAACCACATAACACCAAAACAATAGCTTGGTCTAATATGTTGGATCTACTGGAATGCAGCCCACAAGTGGAGAAGTTCTGGCTAGTATTCTGTTTTATTTGATTTTTTCATAGTTCATTAGGACAGATTCTTGTACATGCTAGGCAAGTGCTTTACCACTGAGCTACACTCCCCACCTGTGGTTCTACTCAAATTCAAATAGTTCCCTTTTCAGAAGTGGCAGAAGAGAGAGAGAGAGAGAGAGAGAGAGAGAGAGAGAGAGAGAGAGAGAGAGAGAGAGAGAGAAACAGAGAGAGAGAGAGAGAGAAACAGAGAGAGAGACACAGGGAGAGAAAGAGAAACAGAGACAGAGAGAGACAGAAAGAGACAGAGAGAGACAGATACAGAGACAGACAGACAGGGAGAGACAGAGACAGAGAGAGA
>PVKA01010947.1:45724-62776 GCA_004027165.1 Ctenomys sociabilis | reverse complement strand
TGTTTTAAAGAAAAATGATGCTTGGGAAATATTTTGAGTGAGAATTTATTTTTTGGCCCTGAGTTGGCAGTGCTTGAGCTCCTTTCTCAGATCCCCAGGACACTTCAAACCCTGGCCAGGATGCCAAGTGTGGTTACCTGCAGAATGTCGTGCTGCCAGCCAGGGCTGGGCATGAGGTCTAAATTCCCCCCAACTTTCCTGGCCTATGCCATCCATCTTCTATGACAAGTAGCAAGTGGATTTTGTCCTTGCTGAGCTAAGTCACCTCACTTCGTGCCTGCCTCAGTTTCCTCTTACAGTAAATGAGTCTGTGGTGGCTCACAGAATACCTCACGAGGTGAAGGGCAGTCCACACTTGGGGTGGCAGGCTGAGAGTACGAGGAGGTCCACTCCCAAGGACATGGACAAGAGGTGCAGAATTCCAAGTTCTCACCAAAGGGGCAGCTGGCACTTTCCACTGTTAGCTTAGCAAAAGGTGGAAAATGTGTCTTCATTCCAGCTTAGGTAAATACAGATGATAGATGCGTGGGAGAAAGTGAAGACACCCATATTTTGATTTCATTTTCCAAGGAGAAATACACTAAACAAGATTAAGTGCCAGTATGACAAGTCGTATTCTAATAATTTATCTATTATTACATTTTAAATAAATATTTAGCAAATGTCTATTATAATTCCAAGCACTGCCTTAGTGTTGTACATGCAATAGTGAAAACTACCAAACAAATACATCTTTCCCTCAAATACATCTTACATTCCAGTGGAAGGGACATACATTAAGCAAATAAGTCAATTCATTAATCAATAAATAAATATAGATAGATAGATGCTGTAAAGAAGAGAGTCCTAGCCGGGCGTGGTGGCGCAGGCCTGTAATCCCAGCACTCGGGAGGCTGAGGCAGGAGGATTGTTGTGAGTTCGAGACCAACCTGAGCTACAAAGTGAGCTTCAGGCCAACCTTAACTGCATAGTGAGACCCTGTCTCAAAAAGAAAAATAAATAAATAAATAAAAATAGAACTTCATTTAAAAAAAAAAAAAAGAAGAGAGTCCTCTGAAGGGCATCTCCGGGCTCAGGCAAGCTCACTTTGTGATATAAATTTTCAGTTAAGATCTGAAGATTGGTCAGAGCTGGCAGATTGTACTACAGAACACATGGAGGAAAAATGAACTTCACAATGAAAATGCTGACATTCCCGGGACACAGTGAAGGAAGGCACAAGATAGGGCTGGCTCGGGAGCAAGGAGCCAGATCACACAGCTACTGCAGGGGACAGCAAAGTCTGTGGATTTCATTTTAGTTGCAATGGAAAATTTACTGGGGAGCTTTAAGTAGAGGAAATGCTTACTGGGAAGTGGTGGAAGCAGCGCCGAGCTCACACTGCTGCGTGCAAAGGCAGGAGGCTGACACCAAGCCTGGGGTCTCAACAGAGATGAGAAAAGCCAGAGGCTCCAAGCGTCGGGGTTAACGTGCAAACACTTGGTGGCTCACTGGATGCAGAGAGCGGAGAGCAGAGAGCGAAGGGAGATGGGGAAAGCGAAGGGAGAAGCAGGGAGCAGGACGGGGTGGGTGGAAGCCGCTCCTGGGCCTGTGAGGCGGCCCCGCGGAGCTCACCGCCTGTCATGCAGCAAAGACTTCAAATGCAAGGGAGATTGCTTGAGGGGAAGGCGCAGAATATTGCAGAAGCCAGAAGGACGCTAGAAATCTGTCATGGGTTAGAGAAAGGAAGCCACAGAAGGGGTCTCCCTGAAGCTGCCACCGGAAGAGCTGTTCTCAGTTTAGAACTGAAAGGAGGTATTCTAGGAATACAGAACAGCATTGCACAATACATACATTTAAACAATAATACCAAATGCAGTAGAACTTTGGAGAGGATTAAACAGGATAATTTATACACTGTACCTAAAACTATGCTTTGGAGTTCACCCTTGTTGCCAACCCAGCTAACCATGGTGTGTGCCTATTGCATTTCCCACCATCCAAAAAGAAAGACACTGAAACTGGCTTTCCTGCACTTCCTCATGCACCTGGGATCTGTGTAAGAACCAAGAAATAGTTGCCCACCTGCAGAGCTAGCCCCTGAAGCCTGTGAAGAGGGAACTCCCTTCACTGGCCACTTGCTTTATGCTTTCCCTTTTCACTGTACTCCTCTGAACTGTGAAGCTAAGCACCCTCTGAAAATACCCGCCCCAGTCCCCCACCTCTGCACCTCCCTCAGCTGGGAGTCCAGGATCCAGCACCCCAAGGAGTTCCCGCAGCACACTGTACAACATAACCCAGGGCAACATTTGTGGGGCAGAGGCTGTGTTAGATCTGGAGTCACAGAGATAATTAAAGCAAAGTTTCTGTCTTCGGAAAAGACGAAGACATAAATCTACAGAAACAAAAATGTATGCATACCTACATATCCACAATATCATAAATGTGTCCAAGTAAATATATATATAGTTGTCTTCCCCCAATTGAGAAGTTAACAGGCTACAGCCAAACCAAAATATTTTTTAATCTATAAGAATTTGCAGGCTTGAAATCTCTGAAGTAGGAACTTGCGGGTACAAGAGCAGACCGAAGTGCAGTCAGTGGAATTCCTTAAAGTTAACCATAAATATCTACGAAATCTTTCCCCAGGCCTATGCCTACTCATAAATCCCTGTTTCTTTTCAAGAACTTTTACATTTGATCAACGATGCAGGGTGATGCTTAAACCAGGCCTTTTGGAATATTTGATTTTTCATACAAAGTTTTAAGATTTTAATTTCCACTCTGCATGCTGGCTTGGACTTTCCCTATCCTGAAATAAATCAAGATTTCCAAGACATGAAAGCAGGCTCCAAGCACAGAAGGGCTTTTTGAGCGTTCAGCCTGGTTGCATGGCTCAGTCAAGCCATACTTTCAAACAACTTACCTCTCACCTCATCTCAGCCCCAAGGGGTTGGCTGGAAAACTGGCAGTTAAAGTGGTGAGAGAAAAATACCCAGCACTCAAGATCAATCTGTCAAAAAGAGGCAGGAACCATTCATCAAAGGAAATACGGGCAAACTCAAAGATGTTGGGAAACACTTGCCTAACCAACGTGACATGAATTGGCCCCTCACTGAGTGTCCTTTTCCTCTCCTTGTCCTGCCAGTTGCCACAGAGGAAGAGGTGGCTTTTAATAGAAGAACGGAGGATGAGTTCGGGATACTGATAGTGTATTACTGCCCAGGGTGGGTTGGAGCAGAAAGGGTCTTGGGAGTTCGTTGTCCATATGCTTGATGAGCTAGCCCTGGGCAAGCACAAACAGCCCTGAACTTGAGTTCAAACTGGAACAGGTATCTATTCTCCAGCCTTAGGAAAATCACTTCAACCCAACTGAAAATTATTTTCCTCAAATGACAAAGTATAAAAAGTTTATCCATGACCATATGATAAGGAAGTGCATATTGGGTGGTCCACTGAACATACATGAGGGGGAGTGATTATTGTAAAGAATGCAAAAAATCCAGCCAAATTAATTAATAATTGTATTAGTCAGGGTTTTACTAGAGGAGCAGATATAATATGTGGAACAGATATAACACAGGATGTACAAATGTCCAAGAAATTACGGCTGACCTTATGATGGTCAGCCACAGAATCAGATGAGGAAGTGCGCAGAGGGTGTCTACCTGCCTGAGATTGAAGGATTTAATCCCAAGGTCTAAAGCTCATTGCAGTGTTCTGTGTAAGTCTGTATCAGTTGGGCTGATGGGTATGTGATGGAAGGCTGAAAAATCTGTGATGGAAGGCTGAAGAATCTGCGATGCAAGGCTCAAGAATCTGTGATGGAAGGCTGAAGAACTTGCAATAGAAGGCTAAAGAATCTGTGATGCAAAGCTAAAGAATCCAAGCCGGAGGCTGAGAAGTCTTCACTGAGAGCCAGGAGATGATGTCCAAGCTGACTGTGAAGACTGCAGTTCCTCTGAGAGAGTGAAACACCAAATCCTTCCTCAACCCCTTTATTGCCTTTTTTGTGCTGAGTCACTGTGAGGCAGGCCCTCCCTGCCCCAGGGTGGGTCCCTCTATGCTCTAGAGCAGGGTCCCCATGGCTCAGGGTGTGAAACTACCAAGGCAAACCAGCCAGACTGACAGAGTGTATCGACCACATCAATGTACCCTTTGCCAGGTTGGCACCCAGACATATTTCTTTAAACCAGTCTCTAGGTAGAGATATGCATATAATTGCACCTCACATTGTTATTTCTATCTTGCATACAAACGGAAATGGGACATTACCCTCACCAAAAGAGAAGGTAAGTTTTCTTCTCTTCATGTTCATGCTTCAACATTAACACAGGTTTCATAATCCTTAATAACTGGTGCTAAATCTATCTGAATTATATTACAATGCAACTATATATAAGAGTGAAATAGTATAATTATAAACCTCTTTTCTATAACTGATAATGGGGTTGTAGCTGATATTCCTTTGGCTTTCAGCTAGTACCTCTGCAGGTCTTGATTCTTTCCCTTGGTGAAGAAGTGGCACCTTCATTCCTGAAGGCTGTGGACCGTTTGTCATTGTGCCTGTGTTAGGTTGTTGCAGCTTCCCATTCACCTTAAGAACAGGACATGGCAGTACTAAGAGGTCCTCCAAGGGATCCCCTGCATTCCATGTATAGTCCTCCTTTCCTGGTCACAGAGGGAACCAGATGCAACAACTTTTTACATTAGAAGGAATATCTGTACATGCTCCACACCACTTGACTTCTAGAAACTTCATTGAGGTAGAAGGTCCTTGAATTTTTGTGGAGTTTATTTCCCATCCTCTGGTTCTCAGATGGTGTACTAGGAAATTCAAAGTGTTTTCCACCTCCTGCTCACTAGGCTTGATTAGCATAGCATCATCAATATAATGGACCAATGTGACATCCTGAGGAAGAGATAAGTGATCAAGATCCCTAGGAGCTAAGTTGTGACACAGGGCAGGAGTGTTAACACACCCTTGTGGTAAGACAGTGAAGGTATATTGCTGGCCTTGCCGGCTGAAAGTGAAGTGTTTCTCATGGTCCTTATGGACAGGTATTTTAGAAGAAAGGCATTTGGCAAATCAACAGCTGCATACCAACTACCAGTAGTTAATCTACTCAAGCCAGGAAACCACATCTGGTACTAAAGCTGAATTGGAGTCACCACTTGATTTAGTTTATGGTAATCAACTGTCATTCTCCAAGACCCATCTGTCTTCTGCACAGGCCAAATGGGAGAATTAAATGGAGATTTGGTGGGGACCACACCCCTACATCCTTCAAGTCCTTGATGGCGGCACTAATCTCCACAATCCCTCTAAGAATGCGGTACTTCTTTTGGTTCACTATTTTACCAGGCAAGGGCAACTCTAATGACTTCCATGTGGCCTTTCCAACCATAATAGCCCTCACATGACATAAGTTAGGGAACCAATGTGAGGATTCTACCAAGTACTAAGTATATCTATCCCAATTATATGTTCAGGAACAAAGGAAATAACTATAGAATGGATTTGAGGGCCTATAGTGAGTCAGAACTTTGAGTCAGACCTTTGCTAAAACTCCACTGATCACCTGCCATCTACAGACCCCTACTCTTACTAGAGAGCCACTACAGTGCTTCAGGTCCCCTAGAATCAGTGTCATTTCATAACCAGTGTCCAGTAGTCCCCAAAATGTCTGATCATTCCCCTTTCCCAAAAGTACTCAGGCAAAAGGCCATCCTCTCTGGGGAAGGATAGGAGAAAGACTGTGCCAATTCTGGGGGCATTAGGATGCTTTCCCAAGGAGACCTGACCTCCCCCTTATTCAAGGGACCCAGGGTCTAAAAACTGGTTCAAATCTGGGAACTGGTTGAGCAGTTGTGATTACCTATTACCATGATTTGAAGTAGGTCTCTATTCTTTTGCCCCTAAATCCTTTCAGTTATATAAATCCAGCAAAAATGTTATAGGTTTCCTACGTATTTCACTTTGGGGAATACTGTGGCTAATCAGTCAACATCATGGATCTGTGCATGTCAGATTATTGTGGTCATTGTTCTGCTTCTGCTGTCCATGGTGGCTAAGTGCAGCCACTTGACCTCCAACATTCCAGGATCCACTTAAGCCCATTGCCCTTAAATTTCCTAATTGAATAAATGTGGTCCCCACCCTAAGGTCTGGCATGCAGAGAAGAGCAATGACAGGGCTCTTGAGGGATGCTAGCGCTCCCTCACAAATCGGTTTCACAGTACGTTAGTAAACGGCATATTTTCAGAGTCATCCCAATGCGGAGGGCTAGACTTAACATGACAGATCCACTCCAGCACCCCCATTTCCCTGAGCCTCTGAATCCCTTCATCTCTAGCTCATTCACAGTGGGCCATCTTTCGAGCCACACTTCTGTCAACCAGCCAAATAGTCTATTAACACCTTTCTTTACTCCATGAGATGCAACATTAAATTCAGAATCCCTACTTCATGGGCCCATATTAACATTATCCCACACTCATAAAATCCATTCCCAAGCTTGCTCATTAGGCCTCTGATTACAAGAGTTAGGAATCTCAAGAAGGTCTTTAGGAGAATAACGGATTTCCTTATGGAAATCACATTGTGTACCTCACCCTTAGGTGACTTCCATGATTGCAGCCTGCCTATAGGCCTAGAGGCAAAAATGAGTGGTGAGGGTGGGTCCTGAGGGGTCCCACAGTTATCCTATTTGTTCCATGCAGGATTGGTTTCTCTAGATATATTAGGAGACACTAACACCTCAGAGGGTGAAAGCAGTGATTCTCCTGCCACAGTGGGTGGGGAAAATCTTTTCTTCCACAAAATAATCTCAACATCCTCAGCCTCCTCGGGATCCTCACACACATCTCCATTCCAATTCATGGGATCCTATTCTTTTTGAGTCGGTGCCCTCACCCTTGTTTCAGATACTTTCTAGGCCGAGTGTGTAATTTGCATTGCAGTTCAGCCAGTCGAATTACGAGAGACTGCATTTGGCTTTCTGCAATCTCAGACTTGTGGCTAAAAGAAAGATTCTTTTTTTTTTCGGTCAGGACACACTTAAAAACTTTTAAACTTTTTATCTGACTCTGAAGGTGGGAAATCAAATCTTTCGGCTCATTTTTATTCATAATTTGTCCACCGAGGCTAAGACCAACCAACTACTCCCTGTTCCACCAAAGAAATTCAAAATTTTTAATGTATGGGATCACTAAATTCCTGACATGTTACAAGTGGTGAATTAGGATAAACAAATGAATCTATATAGCATATTAGTTCAAACAGCTCACACCAAGGAGTATCAATATGCTTTTTAAGATCAAGAGAGACCATAATGTCTTTAGGTCTCTTCAAATCTTACAGCCAACTCCAGGAACTCTTAAAGCCATTTAAAAATTCCATCACTATATTCTGTTTCTTTAGAGCCAGTCTTGATACCATATTCTGAATTAGTCAGGGTTTTACTAGAGGAATAGATATAATACAAGGTACAGATATAACACAAGATGTACAAATGTATAAGAAACTACAAGATTGACTTCTGATGGTCCTCCACTGAGTCAAATGAGGAAGCCTGCAAAGGGCATCTGCATACCTGAGACTGAAGGATTCCGTCCCAAGGTCTCAATGCTTACTGTAGTGTTTCGTGCAAGTCTGCATCTGTCAAGCTGATGGATCTACGATGGAAGGTGAAGAATCTGTGACAAAAGGCTGAAGAATCTGTGATGAAAGGTTGAAGAATCTGCAACAGAAAGCTGAAGTATTCAAAGAGTCTGCGCCTGGTAGCCAGAAAATGAAGTCCAAGCTGACTGTGAAGACTGAAGTTCCTCCAAGGAAGTGGTATGCCGAATTCTTCCTCAACCCCTTTATATACCTTTTTTGGGCTGTATCATTCTGGGGTGAGCCCCTCCCTGGGCAGGGATGCCATGCCCTAGGGTGAGCCCTCCCTGTGGGGCTGGGACCCCATGGCCCAAGGTGTGGAACCAAGGCAAACGTGCCAAGTCAACAGAATGCATCAACCATCACAATAATCAAACAACATTCTTCTTAAACCATCACCTTACTGGCTAGAGGGACTCACCAGCACGTCCTAGTCATTGCATAAAGCAGCACTGTGCCTCTGGAGTAAAGGATTCCTGTGCTACGAGCAGGTCTCTTACATGCTGAGATTGTCTCTCAGAAGTTCAATTAATTGGTGATCAAAAGTTCATTGTATTTGTTCCCATACTTTTACACTCTAGTTGTATTTCTGAGTATAATTATAAAAACAATTATCATCCAAGTTAATAAAATTTTTGTGAAGATATGTGTTATTTATATGAAAATGTAGCTTGTACAACTCTATCGATACAGCTGTTCAAAGTCAGCTTGATAAAAGCTGTTTTTCTAAAACATTGTGAGCAAGACTACTATAAACGACTGGAGGAAAATCATAACCCTGGAACCCATACATTCGTGTTTGTCTTACGTCATCTTTAAAAAATCTTAAAAAATGGTAGTTTATGAGTAAAGACACTCAGGAGAACCAACTGGTATTCAGCCTTAAAAAAGAAATAAAAGGAGAGAAATCCTGCAGTGGGCAGCGACACGGATCCACCTTGAGGACACTATGTCTAACAGTAGAAGCCAGACCCACAAAGACAAGTGTTGCATGATTTCACTTATATGAGGCATCTAAAATGCTCAAAATAAAAATACGGTATTTTTATTTTGAGCATTTTATGCAGGGCCTGGGAAGTAGGAACTAGGAGGTGCTGATCAATGAGCAGAAAATCTCGACTATGCAAGACGAAAAAGTATGAAGCTTTGTTATACAGCGTTGTCCTTATAATTAATAATACTGACTGTGCATATGAACATTTGTTGAGTCTACTTTTTTATATTTTTAATTAATTTTATTGAGAAGGAAATAGCACTGAACAGGTTCAAAACAGACAGTTACAATAATTACCACATTGTACATTGTCTTCATAGTAGTTATTCACAGTACAAGATGCAGAAATGATATCTTGTCTAAATACTATTAGCATAAATCTCTCTTCTCACTGAACTAAGAGAAAGTAGCTCTATATCTATCCTAAATATTTTGTATATACAGAAACACATAATTTTTTCAGTATAAATGGTCCTTCATTTATATCCCCTTTTTGGTTTAGTTTTGTCAGAGATGGGTATTCCACTGCCATTCAAAAACTGTAGGTGTGTGAATTCAGCAAAATAATCCAATACAGTCCAGTAGCCCATAATAGCAGCGGGATATACGTAGGACTGGCAATTTCAGAAGTTGTTGACTTGAACTTTTACAGCTCAACATATTAATAGGGCTTTACTTTTTATACCTAGTGTTTATGCGTTTCTGCTCAATGGTTAAGACCAACATAAAGCAAGACCTATGTAACAAAAAACGTAACTTTTATATCTAGCAAAGTCATTCAAATCACTTCAGGATTTACCCTGAAACCCTGTACAACAGTTTATAGATCTTTTGTCACTGTCAACCACCTGGATGAGTCACGGTCATTGCTTGACTAATTTCTCTGTGACAGCCAGAGAAAATGTGTTCACTCCATGTGACTCTCCATAGGCACACTCTACATGGTTGATCATGTTCCTCTATGGCTCCATAAGCTTCTTGATCAGAAAATGTGGGATATCACTGAGTTACAGGGTGTTACAGTAGAGGTTCTATTATGTTCTGTGTCCTCTCTGACCCTGAAGGCATAGGGCCAAAATGTTGGCTACCCTTGTAACCCTTCTTTTTCTCTCATTATTTGGGCTGCAAACTTAAGTTGTTAATCTGCCAGACCAGAAACTTAATGATATTATCATCCTATAACATAGGCTGTTGAGCTTAACATTACTATCTGTCTGAATATCACATGCCTTAGACAACAGGGAACAGGTATTTTTCACCAATCGTTGATATGCTAAACTTTAAATCCATACAGAATGTGAAAAAAATACTAAAAAAGCAAAATAAACAATTACAACTTTTTACACCGAAAGTAAGAAATCTAACAATATACAACACTGTAGCAGGACAGGACTATGACATTTCTTTCTTGTCTCTTGTCTCTTGTTTCATTTATTACCTTTTTTAAAAACAAACATTTACTTGAAAGAGAGTACAGCACTAATTGATATACTAGAAGCAGTATACATTTAGAGGACCAGAATGGCAGGAATTCCAAGCATGGCCCTAGTACTACACATTGTTATCCTCTCTGCAGTTCCTTAATTCCTTATTACCTCTATTTGAGTTTTTTCTTTCCTCTTTTTGCTGAGGTTAGCTAGGGGCATACCAATTTTATTTTATCTTTCAAATTACCTGCTTGTTGATTCATTAACTCTTTCAATTGTTTTCTTCGTCTTGATTGCATTAACTTCTTCTCTAATGTTTATAAGTTCCTCTCATCTTTGTGCTTTGGGTTTGGTTTGCTCTTCCTTTTCTAGACGTTTGAGGTGCAGCATTAGGATGTTTATTTGTTCCCATTCGTTTTGCTAAGAGATCTCTTCTTACTTTTTCACTAGTTGTGATGGTGTCTTCAAGACGTGAAACTCTATCTTCACATTCTTTCAAACAGTGTTTCAAGGGTGTGATTGAGGTATCAAGTTCCTCTATATCTCTTTGCTCTCTTTCATGCGATCTATTTCTTTCCTATATTGCTCATTCAAGGATTCCATCGTTTTTCTATTCTCCTTTAATTTTTTATCAGTGTCTTCTTGAGAAGCAGTTATTAATTCTTTCATTATAGTTATCCTTTCTTCTGTATGTTTCTGCAGTTGTTTCTTTACTTCAGATGCTATGAATTCAGAGATTTCTTTTTTTATTTCAGAGGTAATTTCTGATTTGAGTTCCTCTTTATCTTTCTGCAGTTGTTTCTTCATTTCAAACCTTATTAATTAAGAAATTTCAGCTGTGTGATTCCCAATTTCTTCTGTGCTAGTGTCTCCTGCATTTGTTCTGGTTGGGCTCGGGGCCTGAGATGGCATTTTGCTCCTTTTTGTCATTTTGTAGCACTGTTCTCTGACCTTTGCTGTAGATCCTTAGTGCAGTTATAACCTTGGCACCTACTGAAATTCAGGTATGCATATACGAAGTTTGAATTCATCCTGATGTGCTTGGCTTGGGTCTGGCTGTTGTGCTCCACTTCTTTCTGCTGCAGCCCCTGGAAGTGAACCTGCTGTGCCCCTTTGACAAGATGTTCTGCTCCTGGATTAGCTGGGTGGTTCTGGTCTCTAACCTCTGCTCAGACTTCAGCTGCACAGCTTCACACCAGCTCTGTATGCAGGGCCTGAGCTAGGTCTGAAATGGTCCTGAGACCACGGTAGAATGTCTCAGTTACACCCCAGGCCTGGGATGGTTCTGGAGGGGTCTGGCGGGCCTGAGTGAACGGTGGAAGGTCTCAATCACAGGCCAGGCCTGGACTTGATCCAGAGGGATCCAGCAGGTGCAGTGGACTGGAAGGTCTCTCACATATTCATTCACTGGGCTTGGCTGGATTTGAGTTAAAATACTGCTCAGAGACAGAAGTCAACTTTATTCCATCGATAAGCGTCCAGGTATGGAATCAAAGAATTCACCTTCACAGAGTACGAAGGCCTCCGGGCCCCGCTGGACAGAGCCTCGCCGGCTCCACAGCCTCAACACCGCAGGCAGCCTCTCAGAGTGCAGGGCAACGCTTCCTGTCCCATTTGTTGAGTCTAGAGTTTGTGTTACATTCTTAGTATAGTAGAATAAAATTTCAAACTTGTAGCTTAAGTGTTGATTCATTACAATCTTCCCAACACAAATAAATAATACTGTAAAAATGGGAATCAACCAAGCCCTCAAGTCCATGGGTCTGTAGGCAAAGCAAAGGCTGTAGCACCACACTAAGAGATGTGTATAACAGTTTAGCATCAGTGTGATCACCTCCTAATTAAACTTAATCACTAACCAACCTCCAATCCTAGTGGACTTGGTCAGCCACATTCATTTCTGCTCCCATGTGCCCCCAGGGGCAGTTCAGGTATTGGCCCTCCCAAGAGTGCCCTAGCCTGAGGAGCTGAAGAAAATTATCTAGCTGGCAGGTAAATTGCAGCAAAGAAGTGATAGCAGAAAAAATAGAACCGTCTCCAACCCAGACGAAGTCATGTGAATCAGTGAAGAATCATATCCAGGAAAGAGGCAGCGTTTAAAGTAATTTCTACAATTACAGCCCAGAGCACCAACAGAAGTGAGTGCAAAGGGATAGTGAGAAAGGAAAGAGAGAAAGGGTGGGAGGCGGGGGTGGAGGTATTTCCACAACTGTTCTGCTAAGCTTTTTTATATAAGTTGCCTGGAAAGGATACTGTGAGATGAACTTTGGACATCTCGAGGTTTGGAGCTAGTGATCGACTACAATAGACAAGAAAACAGGAAGTTCATGACTTCAACCAGTGGTGGCAGTAATAAGAAGAGACATCTATTCTGTATTGAACATGAACTTGCTACTATGGCAAGGTGAACAGCCTTGCTCAGTTTCCAAGCTGCATGGAGTCACTGTGGCAATGACAATGACAGCAGCCTGGGCACCGAGGCTGCTGTGCTAGGCTTGATTTTGAAAATTTTATTACAATATCTCCATGACCCCCGCATTTTGTTACAGTCCGCTGTCTTCAGATGGAAAGGCTAAAACTGAGAAAAATTAAGTGAATTTCCCAAGAGTCCACACTAGTAGGTGATGACTCTGGGTATCATGCATAGGTCTGAGTCTGTAACTTAAATGCTGATTCATTACTGTCTTCTGAGGCACTTTGCAAAGCACTGTGCATGGCATTGATTCCAAAAATTAAAATAAGATAGGCAGACTTAAAGCAGTCACAGTCCACTGGGTGGATGAGATGTGGCTACAGATACCACAGGCTAATAACACTCAGGGTCCTCCCAGAGAAGCGTGTGAGAGCCAGGGTTAGGAAAGCTTATCAGTCAGGAGCGTTGGATGGGGCCTGTAAGTCTTGCTAAAGGCAGCTCATGGTAGAGAAGAATATGAACTTGCCAGGGTGGGAAGAGAAAATAATAAAAAGTAATATGGAGACACATCAGTTTAAGCCCTGTGGAGGGAAGAAAGTTGTCATGGATGGCTGGGAGTCTGTAATGGTGGGAGAGCTTGGGATAGGATGAAAGGGCTGGAGTGGAGGGAACTTCACAGTGAAGTCTAACATCAGGTGAAGCAACGCAGGAATATATAAAGCTTGTGTTTGTAGTGAGCTCTGTCATGCAAAAGGCCAGTGGGCAAGAGGGAGAAACTGAAGGAGAGTAGCAAGCTCAGACCTGAGTCCTCTGGCAGCCAGGTGGGCACTGGATTGTAAAGGCGCTGGACATCTTCTGATGATGCCCCGCGGAAGCTGGCGGCAGCCTAGGGGAGTGAGGTTGATGACCAGATCCCAGAAGTGGGAGGCAAAAAGACAGACCAAAGAGAAACTTCGGAATTCTAAGATGAACAGGTCATGGAGAACATGCTTTTCAAAAGGAACATATTGTCCAGCTCCGTGTGATCGTGTTCAATAGAGTGGGATAACCTGCACTGATTCAATTCATCTTGACCATGATGAATAAATTGTTGGGCCGGACTGGAAGGAAATTTGCTATTTTTGTTCGTTCTGTATTTATATCTGTGATCTACCTCTTTCCGTGAAGGATTTGGGGTGCCTGCAGCATCCGATGACAAGGACTCTACTAAATCAGCCGCTGCTGTCAGATGAGACAAGCTCAAGCTGAAGATAATGAGGAACAGCCTTTGCGTCCGCTCCAGTCTCTGAGTTGCTAACCCTTCCTTTCTCTGGAGAGACACATATGAGAAAGCGTCCAGTTTGGATTACTGCTAAATACAGCCTTTCTCTAGAAAAGGAGGAAATATCAAGCCAGCAATGGGTTTCAAGTGGAGCGCACACACCCTTTCCTGGAGACGCTAAAGGTTTTAGAAGAAGATACGTAAATAAATCAAAACCTTAAATAAAACAGCACCTTAATCTTAAAATAAATAAACCGTAAGGAATCGGAAGTTCTCAAAAAAAATCATTTGCATGTATTTGTGCAGGAAGATTTTTTTTCCTTAATTTCATTGAATTCTTTCATAACAACTTGCAAAAGGAGCTGCAAAAGAATCACCTTGGTTTTGCAGTTGAAAGAACTGAAATTCAGAAGTTGCCAATTTTACCAAGTTTTCACCTTGGTAAATTAGAGTAGTAAAAAAAATAGTAAAAGTTTACAATGAGAGTAGTTACTGTGTGCCATATATTATGCATGCTAATGTGACCCTCGTGCACTGTCACATTTGATTCTGCAACCATCCTACAATAAAAGCAGTACCACTCTGCCCATTTTACAGATAAGGAAGCTGAGGCTATACATGGCACTTACACCAAGATTACATAGATAATTAATGGTGGAGCTCAGAGGCAAGCAAGGCATTTGGTGTCAAATCAAGTTCTTTATTAAACAAATATCTATTTGAGTTCTGGGGCTACAAGCTACTGTCTGTCCTAGGGCAGATTATTACATTTCTGGAATTAATGTTTCATATAATTTAATGTAATATAATTAATAGCCATACAGATGTCCTGGTTCAGAATCTCTCTCTTAGTAAACCATCAATGATTACTAGTTTTACCTTCAACCACAACTACTGTCACTTGCAATTTTAAGACAGACACCAGCATTTTTGTTAATCTGACACTTTAAAATGATAACACATGTATTAACATTAGAAAAAATAACCCAGGGACTGTTTCTTAAGTTCTCAGAGTGACCGCTGCTGTTAAGTTGCTCCAGAAACATATAGGAGATAATTAAAATTTCCTTTTGAAAAAAAAGCAAAAACTACATGCCTCCATAAAAGGAACAACAAATGCTTTCTGTTACAGTGTTTCCAAGTGACCTAAGCATATTATATCTGAGTTACTTAATAACATTATAGGTTTTTTTTTCAGTACCAGAGATTGAACTCAGGACCTTGCACTTGTCAGCGAGTGCTTTTTTTCTACTGAGCTATGTGCCTTGCCCACTATAGTTTTAATAAATAAAATTTTGCTAATCAAAGAGTGGTCACACAGAATTATCCCCCAAACTCTGTAGAGTTTAAAACTTTGAAAAGGAGCCACTTCCATTTCAAACAGGGCCATATTTGAAAGTGAGAGCTCTAAAATAGTGATTTTCAAAAATATTCTTTTTGAAACATAAAAGATTTTACAACTCTACTCCTGTCATGGCTAGAAAACAATGTTAGTCATTTAGGTTGGTTTTAATAACAGTTACTAAGAAGAGTTATGTATTTACTGGTATACAAATCAATTTGCATTGTTAAGCCAAAAAATACCTAAATACATTTAGATAAGAAATGATAATACTTGGAGACACTAAAGGTTTTTCATTATACCAGACTTAAGCATTTCTTCAAAAATTACAACATCCCTCAATGATTCATTGGGTGAGGCCAATGAATTAAAATACTAGAGCTGGAAGAGATATTTAAGGTCACATAAAATATGAGGGCCTAATGAAAGTATCCCCACTTAACATTTCACCCAGAGACCTGGTAGCTGGAGGAGGTGGACCAAGTGGGTCCAAAGAGACAAGGCTATGCTGTGTCCCTGATTAGTTAGCCTACCCTGAGGTGGGGGACCCATCTGCTCACAAATCCTTCAGAAGACCTAAAATCTGCTTAATACTCTCACATCCTCTCTATCAGTCAGGGTCTCATCAGAAAAGCCAAATGGCCCTAGCCATTTCCAACAGGGGAGGTGGACGGTTTCATAGCAGCACCTAGTCCTAAAGCAGCTGAAGGTAAAGGAAGACACAGATTGGGAATAGCCAGAGACACATGATTTCAGCAAGCTGCTGCCTCCCATGGGACTGGGGGCACAGAAAGAAGAACATGGGGTGGCAGAGCCTAGAAGCTCCTGCAGCCAGCAATAACGATTCCACTGTGCAGTGGAGACAGCAGCTATTTCTTCCGGGGCTGTAGTCTCAACTGCCTAATTTACTTTTGCCATTAGGCCTAGTGGCAATGGCAATGACCAGGAGTTCCCCTAAGCTGTTTGATTTCTATTAATGATGGAATCATGATTCTATGTAACATCATATACCTCTTCCTAGTATAAAGATATAAAACCCATCACACCCTTGTTCATGAATCACAATTCCAAATCGCTATTTGGTAACCTAAAACCTAAACCGATAGATGTCTCTCAACTTCATATAAAATATTAGGAGTGAAAGAGATTAAAAAGAATCTGTCAATATTAATATATACACATATATCTAACAGCATATAAAATATAAGAAAAAAATAGTAGCTTTCATCTGGTTCTGTAACAGATCATTTATTCCATACTTAAAATCTATCTCCATTCTTGTCTTCTGGACCAGACTGTGGTGGAAAGGCTCAAAGTTCATGCCCTGTTATTTCTCATCATCATTAACCCTCAGCAGCAGAATCACTGAACCAGTCCTTGAAAATAGGAAGAATGTGGACATTATCTTTTCTTTAGATAAGTTCAGGCAAAAAGTGAATTTCTTTTTCTTTCTTTTTTGCAGTACCAGGGATTGAACTTGGGACCTTGCACTTGCCAGGCAGGTGCTTATACCACTAAGCCAGACCACCCCAGGCTGATAAGTTCAAACTCATACAACAACTCTTCACCTTTGGCACTCAATGAAAATATGATTTTATTGAATGTACTAGTAATATCAGGTTATTTGCCATTTCAGTATTGATATTTTTTTACATTTACATTTAAATGTATGGATATTTTTTATTCCTACATAGGACAGTATAGTTAAGCTTTAATCTGAAATCTTGTTTGTTTTCTGTTCGTTCCACTTCTTTTTTTTTTTTTTTTTTTTTTTTTTTTTTTTTTTTTTTTTTTTTTTTTTTTTTTTTTTTTTTTTTTTTTTTTTTTTTTTTTTTTTTTTTTTTTTTTTTTTTTTTTTTTTTTTTTTTTTTTTTTTTTTTTTTTTTTTTTTTGTCTTTTTGAGGCAGGGTCTCACTATGCAGTTCAGGCTGGCCTTAAGCTCACTTTGTAGCCCAGGCTGGTCTTGAACTCACAAC
>PVKA01010947.1:0-45624 GCA_004027165.1 Ctenomys sociabilis | reverse complement strand
TCCACTTCATTTTTGTTGTTGTCTCAGTTACTTTTCTCTCATTGCTGGAACAAAATGCCCAACTCCCCAAATCAAGGAAGGAAAGATTTATTTAGCTCACAGTTAGTGGAGGTTTCATTCTATACTCAGCTGGCTCCAAGGCAGAGTGGCCCCTCCCACAGAGCAGCCCTTCAAGGCCTTGCCAAAGAGCAAAGAGCAAGGGGAGGGGCAGCAGCTGAGTCTGCTAGAAAGCCACTCTCCCCTCCTTACATTGTAATGCAGATTCTCTGCCCCAGTGCAGGTGCTGGACTCACAGGCACAACAATCAATCACAGACATCAGAAGCTGCCCCAGGACTACAGAAGGCTTTGGGGGGGACAATGAGGCACAAACAATAACAGTGGGTTTTAATTTTTCATTAAACTTTTGCTTTAGCAAATGTTTGTGCTACCTAATGAGTACAAATATCATGCAAAGTTTCTTATATGTAATATATCACATCTTTATCTTGTTTTATTTACTTTTTAATGACATTAAAGATGACCCACTGTCTTCAGTCTTGTATTGTGTGAGGAAATTCAGTAGTCATTCTTATTTTCATATGTGTATTTTTCTCTGGCTACTTTCAAGGGTTTCTCCTTATTGGTGATTTTTAAGAATTTATCCATTGTTAATTTTGCTGCTTTTCTTTCTATTTATTCACTGAGATCCTACAGAAATATTTGGCAATTATTTCTTAATTTTTCCATTATCCTCTTCTTTCTGAGTATTACATAGATGTTAGACTACCTTACACTGCTTCAGGGTCCCTGAGGATCTGTTTTTGTCCTGTGCCTTTTTTTCTCTGTGTAATTTGAGTGTGATAGTGTCAGGCTTCTTGCTCTCTTGCTGTGTTAAGTCCACTCAGGGATATTACATGTTTCATTTCTGGAATTTTCATTTGGTTTTCTTTATACCTTTTATTTCTTGATTCATTATGTTCCCATTAATTTTTGAATCCTTCTAAATATTTCTGATATCAGATTTAGAGGATTTCTCTGCTGGTTCCAACACCCCTGTTACTTCTGGATTTATTTTTGCTGACTGATTTTTATTCCAGTTATGCATAGCATTTTTTGTTTCTTTGCATGTCTAGTAATTTTTATTGGATGTTGGACCTTGTCACAGTCATATTGCTATCTGAGTTCTACTATCTTTGAAGAGCATGAAAATTTCTTCTGAAATTTAAGTGCCTTGTGAAATATCTTGATGCTTCCAAGATTTGCTTTTAAATTTCTTTTGTAAGCATAAAGCAATAATGTACATGAACCTCCTGGAATCTCTACAGAATGCTCTTGATAAAAGGTACCCAGATCCTGGGGCCCAGGAGATAGCTCAGTGGAATAAGCACTTCCCTGGCAAGCGCAAGGGCCTGAGTTCGATCCCTGGTTCTGCCAAAAAAAAAAAAAAAAAAAAGGTACCCAGATCCTGGACCACAGATGTACATAGGACTATGTTTTGATATTGTTGCTTTTTGTTTGTATTTTAGGGAAGTGTCTACAGAATGCTCCAGGGCCTCACTACTAGATCAGACTTATAGTGATTTGCCTGTTTACAGCCTCCTAAGAGCTGAGATTACAGGCACGCTCCATGCTTAGTCTCAATTGCTGTCTCAGCATGCCCCAGGGGCAGGGCCAGCATGGCAGGCCTGGGGAGTGAACTCCTGTTCCCTGTGCCTGCTTGCAGTTGCTTTAAGCTGCTAAATTATTTGACTGGCCCTCACATGGGACTATGGTCTGGTAGAAACCAGGCTGCACAGCCAAAGGAGCAGCAGGCCAATGTGCCAAGCTTCCTACGCATTTATAGCTGCTACCATGGTGTGCATTCTTACCTGAGCTCCACGTTCTGTGAGCTCAGCAGTGGCCTTAGTTTCTCATAGAAGCACAAATCCTACTGTGCATCACACACACAAGGAATCCAGGTGGTGTGTTCCTTTGAGTATCCCCCCAAATTTCCCCTAATCCACCACCACCGCTAGCACCCTTCTCTAAAGAAAATTACCCTACAGAAAACCAGTCTGATGCCAAAAACCTTAGAGGACCACTGCCCTAGATGTTCAACAAGATCTCTGCATTCTGAAAGGTCAGAACTCATAGCCTGTCATTGCTTCTGGAATTCTTCGGTTTGGACCTCCCTGGTTGTCATTCTTTCCCAGATATTTGCTCTTCACTTGACCTCAGAAGGTCCTACTTTACATATCATAGGATAACATTCAGTTAAGAACTGCGTACATATTCCTGGAGCTCTTTCTGGATTTATTGTCCTCTCCCAGGGGACTCTTCACTGAGATTCTTAGTATTTGGATTTTCCAAATTTTTTCTTGTTAAGATTTGCTTGCTTTGCTTGGGTTTACTTTCCCTGTGTCACATTCCAGAAAATACTGCTAGTCTGAAAGCTGTTGCATGATAGGAATCACCATATTTGTTTTCCTTCTTTCATGGAGCATAGTTTTATATTTTTCTAGGAATGACAATATAATCTCTGATATTGTGATTACATATTATGTCAATTTTTCTGATCAATTATGGTTAGCAAATAACTTCATTCCCTGATATGAATTACAAATATTTTTACTGCAAGTTACAAATACTTCCATATTTTACTAGAAAGCAAAGCATGTAGAAGATTTCATGCATTCATTTATACATTAATTTGGCAAAGAGCTATTAGGGAACAAACAGGTTCCTGGCACTATACCTCAAGACAAAACAAAATGGCAAACTTAGAAAAGTCAAGCGATCCAGGGCTTTGATCTTGGTTCTCCGCTTACTCACTTTGCTACAAGTTACTTCATTTACTGCTGAGTCTCAGTTTTCTCACTGTTAGACCAGGATAACAACACACACTTACCTTACAGGATTATTGTCAAGGTTAAATATATTATCTGTAAAACAGCTAGCCGATTCCTGGCACATATCCTGATTGGTTACAATTATTATGTTTATCAAGTGTTTCCCTGGAAAGAATCGAAGGGACAATAAATCAGCAAATTGGGGTGACAAGTGTCTCCAGTGTAGTCTACTATTAACCTGGTGTCTGGCAGTCATGGGATAAGCTGGGATATATCCAAGAGAAAAAAAAAAGAGCAAGGAAAACTGAGAGCTTAAAGAAATAAACTTTTTCTCTCCTGGTTAAGTCAGGGAGAGACCACAGTGTATAATAGGGGAATTTCAGAATAAAAAGTCCAGGCACTCTCTGGCAGTGAAAGGCAGCCCAGTAGCTACTGACTGAGGACTTGAATTCCTTAACGACAGAAGCTGGGTGGCAGAAATAATCAGACCAGTCTGCATAAGGAAAACCTCCGTGGAATAGATGAAGCCTGCTGGAAAGTGGTGGTCTCTGTCAGTCTCCACGAATCGGGCGCAGAAGGCAAGTGAAACTGAAGACTGCATGACATGAAGAAGATTCTGCCAGTGCTTTGGGTCAAATGTGAAAAAAAAAAAAAAAAGTGCTTCAAGTTCCTTTAACTCTGGAGCCAGAACTGTGTGTGTCTTCTTTTCCAGAAATACTCAAGAGAGCTGCCTGAAAGAAAGGAAGTCAATCCTAAATCACAGAGAATTCATTCTACTAACCAAGAGGGACTGCAATAAAGAAGGGATGGTGGGAATGCTGGCCTATAAAGCAGGTCATTTCCCAACTCGCATCGAAATTTGGATTCAGCGCTTTCCATCCCAGCATTCCTTTTTTTTTTTTTTCTTTTTCTTTTCCTTTTTGTATTTTAGGGAAGGGTCTACAGGGTGTTTGGGGTCTCACTACTAGATCGGACTCGTAGTAACCCGCCTGTTCACAGCCTCCCAAGAGCTGGGATTACAGATGCACACCACCACACCCAGTCTCAATTGTCAGTGCACCCCATGGTGGGGCCAGCACAGCAAGCCCAGGGATTTGAACCCCTGGCCCCTGCAGCTGCTTGCAGGCACTTTAATCCACTGAGCTATTTGACCGGCATGACTTTTCAAAGTAGCCTCCCCAGTACAGTGTTTAAGTGAACTGACACGTTGTTAAGTTCCTTCTATTCAGAGTCAGCCCTCTAAAGAATGAAACTGCCTCTTCTTGCGCAATATTGCATGGAATCCATGTTCAGTCCATCAGTGAGGCCCAAGTTTAATGCTCAGTAAATATTTTAAGTACAAAAGTTTGAGCAAACCAATTAATGAAGAGGAATGAACACTTCTGACACAGTTAGCAAGAAAAGCTAATGAAAAAGATGAGATTTTTCGCATCTGCCCACTGACCAATTAGACCTGCAAGGCCTGCTTTATTAAAGCCAGGGCACATTTTTGTATAAAGATTCAAACCTCTCCCTCCCTCTGCCCAAGTTAGCCACAGAAAACACAAACAGTTACAGTTACTTTGAGAAGAATTCTCAGAGGCACCAGGAACAGAAATAAACCAGGGCAATTTGTGGGATGGGAACTTAATGAAATTTGGGGAATTTTATATCGTATTCTCATTTTGGTTGGTTTTGACTTTATTATATTAAAATTCTTTAGAACAAAGACATGGGAAACAAATAAATCAGAAAAAAAGTTCTTTATAAATACTATTCTTTAAGGGAAACTCACTTGTGTGTTTTTTTCATCTTTTTCACAAAATTAAACAAATTTACTTAGTGGCATTGCTTAATATTTCTTAAAATGGGCTCATTGAAAGTAACCGTATCACATCATTAAATAAGATGGCACTGTTTTCTCTGTGACTAATTTCAGAAAAATTGTATATGAAGTGCTAAAAATGATCATTGAATTGATTTAAAAAATTACAAAACTCAGAGGCAAGAGCTCTCAGCTAAACTGTTGTGAATTTGCATCCACTGTCTTTGTTCCAAGGTATTTGACCACAGCAAGATGGCCCTTTTGGCACTGAGGATTTTATTACTGAGAAGATTTTTAATTCCCAAGGCCACCTATAACAGTCATTTTAAGTCCTAAACTTCCGTAGAACGCACTCACAGAGATTAAGGACCTGCACAGACAGCCTGTAAAACGTCTGCTATTTGGAACTCACTCTCCTAGGAGCAGTCTTTCACTGGTCCTTCAAAATTGGCCACTTTTGGGCTGCTGAGATAGCTCAGTGATTTAAAGTGCCTGCTTAGGGAAGCTTAGGCAAGTGCACAGGGACCTTGGTTCAATCCCTCATGTGGCACCAGCCCCATCCCCAGGGTGGGCTGAGCCAGCCACAAAAAAAAAAAAAAAAAAAAAAAAAAAAAAAAAAAAAAAAAAAAAAAAGGCCACTTTCTATGTATATGTCTTAATGTTTCTGTAATCAATTTTATTTTTTGTCTGGAGCCAACCTACAAGCTCCCTATGCTGCCCACGTTCTCACCCTGTGAGACGCTGTCTCAAATCTTCTGTATGTGCACCCTTGTTAGCTGGAAACTGAAGTTTGAAATTTTACATTTTTTAAATTATACAAAAATGAATGAGGCTTTTAAAGATGCCATTTACAGGAAACATATCATGCAGTGTAAAATAGCATGAATTTGGACAAAGATGTTCATCTGCGTGATTGACACTCCTGTGACAATAGGAAGCCTTCCCATCACCTATAAAGTTCTTTCTCATCCTTTAAGAGGAATCCCCCATGTCAGAGATGGTCAGTCTAAAATTCTATGGTTTCGATCATAATTTACATTGGACCTATTTTAATACCTTCTCTTCATTTAGTGATACAAAGTACACCATTTTCACTCACCTTTTTTCAGCTTGGCATAGTGTTTAGGATATTCCTCCATGAAAATCCTTCAGCGTTGAACAGCACTCATTTGAAAGTCTTTCTTCTCACTTGTAGCTGGACGCTGCAGTGCATTGCCTGGACTTCCCCTTCCACGAGTAACACATCCAGTCCCTCTGCAGTCTACTCTGTGGGCCTTGCTCTCAGGTGAGCACAGATACCTTGCACAAGAGAACCGATAGGAGTCCTCAGGGTGAGGCAAATGGGGGGCATAGGATGAAAACTCCCAGCAGGCACTTGGGCTGAGGTTTGAGCAAGTATTTTCACATCGCTCTGTTGCCAACATACATTCACAGTTTCAGAATCCCCCTTCCTTCCAATCCTTAGTAGTTTGTCCTACTTGTTGCAAATTAGTTTTTTGCCATCAGTGATAATATTCCAAATCTGTAGTACACTGTGCAGTTTTACAAAACCATTTGGGTGTAATCGATCCTTGTTATCCTTGTGTGAAGCTGGGCAGGTAGAGAGAGACTTAATAGATAATGACGATATTAAGTGACACTGCCAATAATAGAAAAAAAATTGAAATCCAAGTTCTAAAGTGTCATACATACTAAGCTCACTCATAAGTACCTTCCCAATATATCAGACAGTCTTTGCCAACAATATGGCTTCTTTAAAGAGGAGAGTGAATGGAAAATACTGGCCATATTGTTACAGCTTTGCTTCTGCCAAAATGCTGGCAAGTGACAGAGCACGTTGGCACTGCTTTCAAGAAGTATCTCTGGAAGCTGGGATTCTGTAACACTTGAAAATTACTTTTCTCATGTGTGATTCTGTTTCCTTACTTGGCCCAAAGCCATTAATCAGGAGATCTAGGGCTGATGCCTGCACTCTAAAAAAATTGACTAAATCATTTTAGGGAAATCATAGAAGTTCTCTGAATTTCATTTTCTGCATCTGCTTAACTTGTTTCCAAAAGTTGTCACTTCAGAGATTGTACGTGTAAGTGTGTGTTGGGGGGCGGGAGGAGAAGGCCACCACAATACTTTTCACTGTTAACATCCATGTCATGAAAGATCAGAACAAAAGACGGTTCTTTAAACACTTTCAGGTAATAGAATCAGTGAAAATTCCATCAAAGCCACCCCTGGCCTTTGGGACCACAGATCGGTGATCCCTAAGGTTTTTAATGTATGAGACTGTGTATCTCTTCAAAAGCATAGAGAGTCTTTGCAAAAACCTTGGTCCATTGGTGATCGCGGGTTAAAAATGCTTCCGACTTTCTGGGGGAATTTCATTAGGCAGCTTGCCGCTGAGAGCGGGACAAAGGTCGGGGTGAGGCGCGACCTAACAAGGCTGCAGACCCGTTTGATCGCCAGCTTGTTTTGTGTGACAACCATCCATACAGAGTAGCAGCTGAGATCCTAAGAATCTCACAAATGACGTGGATCCCGTAGCACTGCCTGCCCAGCAAGGCCGGCTGTGCCTGCAGCGGATCGTTCCCCTGGTATTTGATGGTTACGAGAGAAAGCAGGCCTTTCGTTCTCAGCAGTCGGCTTCAGTGGCAGAAAACCTGAAAAGATTCCTGGGAAAGTGAAAAAAAAACAAGACAGCTAGCAGCCATCAAATGCTATTTGGCAGCAGATCAGTTCACCTTTTGTACTTGTCCTTTTTCTAATCTACTACTTTAAAATTATAGTATAAAGTGTTGCAGGAATAGGGAAGACTCTGCGCTTCAGTTGTGTAAACAGCACTTTTGTTGTGATTTTTTTTCACTTCTCATAGCAATCCATTCGAATATACATGCAGCCTTCCCATCCCACATACTGAGACACCGGGCACAGTACGTCTGGTGAATCTTTTGCACACCACCAGGGAGCCAGGCACGGTGGCAGTCAGATTATTTGCTTCTGTTACAATCACACTGGATTAAAAATTTGCATCCGAATTTGTCCTTGCAGCACTAATCCCAGTACTCAGCATAAGAAAGATAGTAACTTTTTGAATGGATGAATAAGAAACTAGAATGCAAGTGAATTCTCCTTTAGAGGCATCTTTGCCCAGTCCTGGGGAACTTCCTGAGTGCTTCTGGAGCTGCAAAGGATTCCGGAGGTGCCCACAGTCATGACCCACTTCCTATCTTTATTTTTTTAGGACATACTCACTGAGCAGCCAGCAGCACCCAGGCATGGCGTTTAATGCTGCGGAGGGTTTTCAGAATACAGATAGCTCCAATCTGGGTCTGAAAAGCGTGGTTTCGCATGCATAGAAAAATCGTATTTTCCCTATCCCCTCCCCTCTTCCTAGCTTCCAGCTCATCAGCTGCCTGCTTCCTGCATCAATGAGGTTGGGAAATGCAAACATCACCCTACAGAGGCAAGGCTCAGATTTCCTGTTACTCTTCGCAGATTTCTATCACTTTCAGATCAACTGTGAAATAATACAAAAGTACACCAACTTTTCCATCATGACCATGTTCCTGGTAAACTAAATATGTCTCATAAAGCAAATGCTTTATGATTGATATTGACTTCGAGTAAAAAGGGAGAATTTTCATCTTCAGTTAGTAATAGTTCTAACCCCAAATCTTAAATTAATAGTTCCCCGAACACACTCACCAAGGGAGTCTTAAAAACACATAATGCAATTTCCTGACTTTACTCAAGATCCACTAAAGCTGAATGTCTCGGTTTCGTTTTCAAATGGCTTTTCCAAAGAAGAGAACATTAGGAGCTAATATATAGTTCTGCTAAATGAGAAGTAAAGAAATGAAGGAGTAGGTGGAGGGAATCAAATAGACAAAGAGAAGATTGTTTGTGAAGATGAAATATCTAAGCTATGTTTATGTCTTGAGGGTAAAGATCAGGGAGAAAGAGACAGACAGAGAGAGAGGGAGGGAGAGACAGAGGGAGGGAGAGAGAAGGGAGTGAAGAGTGAATACTTCAGTGGGTAATAAGGAGATGGATCCAGTACAAAAAGAGGCAAGGTGTTTGTTGATAAAATGGTGATGTCCATCTATATTACAGGACGAGCAGAGTGTGGTAGGTTAACAGAGATAGGAAGACTATGTACAAGTTCTACTTTCAAGACATTGGGAAACAAGATCATAAAGAAAATTATGGTGGGTGGGGAGATTTGAGAAGACATGAAATTATTTGCTGGCAAAGGCACAATGAGACTGAACTACAAAAAATATAATACAGATACTGTATCACCAAATGGAGTTAATACAAATACTGTAACACCCAAACAAAGAACTGTGTCTATGGCATTCAAAGTCCAGTGACAGAGAAAATAAACAAAATAAATAGATAAATAATAAAAAAACAAGAAATAATCAGTCTCATATCAGAAAGTTAAAACAGGGGAAAGGACATAATGAGGAAACAATAGTCTCCATGTAATAGTCAAGGAAAATCCCTTAGTTGGATGACCCTCCCCAGAAAAACAACTAAATAAGTTGAGGGGGCAAGCTTGTAGGGCATAGTTATTCCAAGCAAGGAGTGCCATGTCTATAAGAATATGTGCTTGTTATAGTCCAGGTTTAAGGAGAAAATGAATATTCTGGAAAGGAATAAGCTAGAGGCAAAGTAGTAGGATGAAAAGCCAGAGAGGCCAAGGAGTGGACAAGGACAGTCCTTGTGTAAGGCAATAAAAATGTGGTTCTATTCCACATGAAAGGTAACAACATTTTTGAGCTTATTCTACGTATTTAGGAAAATCACTGGAGAAGCATGAGCAGAGCATTCATCACCTGATTTCTCCTCTACCAGAATCCTCTGCTGGCCTACAAAGCATCGCACTTGTCAGGTACAGAAGCAGGAGAAGCAACTGTGAATGGCTTCAGGGTTCACTGGGGAGGGGAGAATGGCAGTAGAAGAGTGGAAAGCGATCAGATTTGGGATACTTTTGGACAGAGAACACAAAGGGATTTGTAGAAGGGTGGATGCAAAGTTTGAAAAGAGAGGCAATGAGAACTTCAAGTGTTTTGCCTAAGTAATGAAGCAACTGATGCTGCCATTTGCCAAGCTGGAGAGAATTAGAGAAAGTCACTAATTCTGTGTCCGCATTTTTCAGATTGTGTGTGTGTGGCTATCAGTCCACTAGATGGTCAGCCATGGGGATAAGCAGTATGCGCTCTCAAGAGACCTAGCACAAAGCCCAACTTCTGACATATGATAGTCAGTCATTAAAATTCATTGTATAAATCTTGAGTGGTTAATTATTCACGAAAGTTCACTATTGATATGTACTCTCTCTAAATCATGGGACCAAAATGTGTTTCTATTCCACATGAAAGGTAATAAATTTTTTTTTAAATCTTCTTTTAACAAAGACTTATAAGTCTGGCAAGTTTTATTTAAAACAGGATTAGAATAAATACACAATATGAGAAATAAAAATAAAAGTATCTATAGATACAAATTCTGAAAATCATTAGAGTACTACCAATAATTTTATGTCAAGAAAATTTAAAATTTAAATAGATTGCTCAACTTCTCAGAAAAATATCACTTAAAACTAGGAAAATTATATTTATTTAACATGGTAAATCAAAACACTGATTATAACTCAAAAGCACACTACCTATATTTTTCAGATAACTTCTCCCAAACTTTCAAACTTTGAAGAAACAGACAAGGTTGGTCTCATAGAACATTCCAGAAAACAAAAACCTGAAAGTATCCCAAGCTCAATTTTGAGCATACAAATATTGATCCATGTCACAATTTAGATCTAAAAAGCCCCTCAGAGATAAATGTACTGCTTGCACGTGGGGCCTGGTGAGAAATGGGCCAGACACCTTCTTCCCAGGGTCCTCTTCTCTGCTTGCCGGTCCCGTGGGGTGAGCAGTGCTCCCTGCCCAGACCTTCTGCCAGGCCCTTGCTGCCCCAGCCTACATGGACAGAAAGCCTGAGCTAAGAACAGTGAACCTGTCCTTCACATTGTGGGTTTATTGTCTTAGTGATTAAGACAACCTCAAATTCAAAGAAGGGTTTGTAAGTGAAGTGGATTATAATCAGCGCTAATTATAAAGAAATATAAAATTATAAATATGCAACAGGATAGCCAAAGAATTTCAATGAGACATTAAAAATAGCTCTATAATTAAGTTTGGTTAATATATATATATATATATATATATATATATATATATATATATATATATATATATAACTTAGTATCTTAATATATCATGATATATATACATATAATGTATATAACCCAACATAAGATTGTTACTGTTTTGTAAAAATCTTCAATACCTTTTAAATAGTTTCATTTAATATGTTTTACATAATCCTGTACAACTACTATTTGAGTGCTTTTTATTCTTTATCCAGGACCATACAGCAACTTCTCTTGCCTTCTGGATTATGCTCTTTGTTATTTCCTATATGCTACATCTGGAAGTATTAGAGTATTTTGAGTTTGTATAACTGGAAAATATTTTACTTTTAGTTTTCAAAAATATATTTGCTAAGCATAAAATTCAATGAGAACAGAGTTTTTTTTCTTTCAGTCCTTTGAATTAGTCTAGTTTCTTACACACTTTCTCTTTTTCTTTCAAATGTGGAACAATATGCTATTTAATTTTGTTCTTTCATAGCTAATACTTCTTATGTATACGCTTTAATAATTTTTTTCTGTACAATTAGTTTTAGACAGTTTCATTTTTGTGTATCTTGGTATGATTTTCTTCATATTTCTTGTGAGAAAGGTTCATTTTTCTTGGAAATGTGGTGGATAATTTCAACTAAATTTAGAAATTTTAAATCTTTAAATATTTTGCTGCCCCTTTCTACTTTGAGAATTCTAATTATACAAATGTAAGTTTCTTGATTTTGGCACAGAGTGAACTATTATACAACTGATCCATAAATTCTTTCTTCTTCATTTTTTATCTTGGATAATTTTTATTATCACATTCCTTTAAGTTTGTAAATAACTTATTTACAGTGTGCAATCCATTATTAATCTCATGCTATGTATTCATTTCAGAAATATTTCTCTATAATTCACTCTACGTCTTATGTCTTTCACATTTCAATATATGTCTACAATTTTTAATATGCTATATAATTATTGATTTTCAACAATTTAATGAATACAAAATATATATACATATATTTTGATTCATTCACAATTCAAAAAAAAGAGAGCATTATTGAAATTAGTACGCAAAGCAAAACTAAAACAAATTTCACTTTTAATGGTGAATCGTTAGACAATCCTTTAAGATTGGAAGCAGGGGCCTGCCCATCAGCTCAGTTGTTTAAGTGCCTGCTGAATCAGAGCACTCAGGCTCAGGACGCTGTGGTTCGATTCCCAGATCTCCATGCCTTGCCAGACCTGCTCTTGAGGCATCCTGAGCCAGGCAAAAAAAAAAAAAAAAAAAATCCAGAGGCAGGCCCCCAAATTCCTCATGCTGCTCTTTTCAACACTGTGTTGTCTAACTTTCAGCCCAAAACAAACTTAAAACACAGTTTTTAAAATACTACTATAATAACAAAAGATACAGACCTATAAATAAATTTCTAAGATATAGTTAATATGCTTCGGCCAAAAGAAACATAGAAAATACTGTTTTACGTAATATTAGAATATTAATAAAAGATATACTGACCTAGAAACAAAATAGCAAAATGTATTTAATATATCTTAGGGAAAAAAAGAGGTTCATAAAATATCCTCCTATGAAAACTCACATGAATTAAGACATTCTATTTCTGGCTTAAAATCTATGTAAAAATTGTAATTTTCACTTTAAGTAATTTATATACTGTATTTATTCAAGAATCTCTTTACTATGAAAATTCAAGTGGAAACTTGCAAAATACTTAATAATCTGATTATAAAACACATACAGAAGAACAAATGGCCTAAAATAAAACCCCAAAAAAGTAAAAAGAAAGAAAATGAAGTGGAATTTATTATGTAGCAAGATTTGAATAGCTTCATACATTCTATATTTTAGGGAGGGGTCTACAGAGTGTTCAGGGTCTCACTATTAATTGGACTTGTAGTGATCCACTGGTTTATAGACTCCTAAGAGCTAGAATCACAGTCACATGCCACCATGCCCAGTCTTGAGTAGTTTCATACGTTGTGGTAGAGAAAATATTTCTCAAGCTACAAAGAAAATACAAACTGCTAATAAAAATATTAAGAAATTTAACTACCTTTATGTAAAAGCCTTCTGTATGACAAAAGATACCTAGCAATGAGAGTTCAAGCCATGGACTAGAAAAATATACTCATATTTCATATAACTAACCAAGCGTTATTATTCAAAACTACAAAAGTGTCTTGTTTACAGAATATCAACAATTTAACAGAAAAAGAGGCAAAGGATATGAGTATTGCTTCATGGGAATCAAAAGGGCTTAATGACGACCTTATGGAAAGACACTCAAATGTTGTTTCACAGAATCTGAGCTGTTTAAATGAAACCCCATTTAAAACAATGAGATTAGTTTCCAGTATTGAAAGCTCAGCCAACATTAATAAAACTGGTAGCTGCTAATGTAGGCAGGGGAATGGGGAGAAGAACCTTAATGCAGTCGAGCTGAAGGACCAGTGATCCCACATCTAATTTCCATCCTCAAAAGCAAAAGCAGCAGAAAACTGTCTCTGATATTTGCAAACTCTTACACAAAGATGTTTATTGCAGAACTTTTTGGAATTGTCAAAGAATAGAAACTCAAGCCATTTATTAGGGGCCCAGTTGTCTTTGCTCAATTCACATGCTGAAGCACTGCTCCTTAGCACTTCATAATTTGACTATACTTGGAGATAGTGTCTTTTTCTCCCTAGTGTTAGGGATAAAACACAGGGCTGTGTCTATGCTAGCCATAGCAAGCTACCACTCAGCTCCCTCCCCAGCCTGGGAAATGCTTTTTTAAAGAGGCAGTCAAGTTACAATGAGGCCAAATTGGCTGGTGCTCTAATAGGAAGAGGAAACTGGGGCACAAAGAAAGACTCACAAAAATGTGCACATCACAGAGATCACATGAGGTCAAGCTGGGGAAAATGGCCTGAAAGATAAGAGGGAGAGAGAGAGAGACAGAGTGAGAGAGACAGAGAGACAGAGACAGACAGAGAGAGAGAGAGACAGAGACAGACAGACAGACAGACAGAGACAAAGAGATCAAGGAGAGAGAGAACAGAGACACAGAGAGATACAGAGGCAGAGACAGACAGAGAGAGATAAAAAGAGGAGAGATAGGAGAGAGACAGAGACAGACAGAGAAACAGACAGAGACAGACAGAGAGAGGGACAGAGAGAGACAGAGAGAGAGAGCCTACCAGTACCTTGATCTTGGCCTTACAGTCTCCATATGAGAAAACACATGTTTATTGTTCAAATCTCCTACTTGGTAGTAGTATTTTGTAATGTCAGTCTTTGAAAAAAGAAAAAATACACTGTTCTATGCATCCTAGAAGCATGACCTCCTTGAACTGTCACAGCAACCCAATGCTGTTGGTACTATGGCTTGTTCCATGTTCTGTAGGAGGAAATCAGGAGTCAAAGAGATTGTGAAAATAGCCCAATCTTCGGCTGTTAGTGAATAGTAGGCCCAGACTTCGAGCCCAGAAAATCTGGTGAGAGTTGGATTCCTAACCTGGCATTAAAGCATTCAAAGACACTAATAAGCTAGACCAAAATATACCAATAGTGCTCAGTACACAAAGCGAACAGAGAAGGCAAAAAGTAGAAAATGATACTTTCAATATGATATCATTTCCCATTTTTTTTCTCAATACCAGGGATTGAAATCAATGGTCCCTGACCAATAAGCTACATATCCATCCTATTTAACTTAATTCTTAAAATTTTGAAATAGGGTTCCACTAACTTGCTTGCCTTGGTGAGACTAAAACTTGCAATTCTCCTACTTCTGGTTCTGTGATAAATTTTAAAACATATAAATAGAAATTATACCTTTGGCAAAAGACAGATAGAGTTGTGCTTTACTGTTGCTTTCCATTTAACAAAGCATTGAAGCAAATATGGAAAAACATCTTTTTAAAACTTTCTTATGAATAATAGGTGCTGCTAAACTATTTCCTGTGCTCTTTTTTAAATGTACAATATATTGCATAAGTTAAAAAAATGTTCTTTTTAAAAACATAGTATATTGCTTTAAACATCTTTTTGTAATGAAATTGAACAGAAAATCCCATATCCATAAAAGAATAGTTAATTCTTTCCTAAATACAAATACTGAAGAAGACTCTGGGTGTTATTGTGTGTGTGCGTGTGTGTGTGTGTGTGTGTGTGTGTGTGTGTGTGTGTTCCAGTTGGAAGATTAAACAGGAAATTTTCTTTAATATGTTGTCTGTCTTTCAAAATAGTCCGGATCTCTTACAAGTCAGGCTGCAGGGATGGCTACACAAAGAAAAGCTGAAGGACATGTTAGTAACACAGGTGACAATTCAGAAGACTGCACTACGAAAAGCCTAAAGGCGACAACAGCACAGAAGCAAGGCATGGCTGCGGTCACAGCAGACTCACACAGTATCAACTTCAATTCATAGGCAGATAAATATCAACTTCACCTGAGAAGTTTGAAGGCAGTATTGATTACTAAGTAGAGAAACAGTTTTCAGGAGCTGGGAGAGTAGCTCAATGGTAGAGAACTTGCTTAGTGTGTATAGAGTCCTGGATGTAATCTCCAGAAGCACCAAAATATTAGCATGAGACATGATCAACAAATATGGCACACGTTCACATTTTTTAAATGTATCACATTACAAGACACTTTGGCGGTCACCCTCTCTGTAAGCATAGCAATTCCACTGTTCTTGACACTTTCTGAGGTAGCAGGGAAGGGCTCTTTCATGAGTGTCTTTAGTTGTGATGTCATAGCTACCTCAGGTCCTGAGTCTGTTCCAGATATGTTCCTTTCATGATCATTTCTATGTTGGAGAAGAGCTAAAAGTCAGAAGATTGTAGATCTGGTGAATGAAGAGGATGAAGACACAAGTTTTTATTTGATGGAAATTGCCTTTCAGGGTTTTAATCCATTTGTGATACGCCTTTCTGTTGGTGGCACGTGGCAGCAACAGTCACAGTATTTTTGATCACATTTTATGGATATCCTCTTGAAGGGGGACTTCTAGGCATGCTTCAGAAAAATCCTAAGGATGATGGAACAATCATGCTTGAAACAAAGGGGAAAGTGCAGTGGGGCTTGGCAGCAATGTGACTTTCACTGTAATTATTTTTTTAATTTATGCATTTGCCACAAATTTTGGTCACGTCTCATTGCATTTAAACCTTTTGTGTTGAGCCAGCCAAATAGCTCAGCAGATTAAAGTGCCTACAAACAGGCACAGGGGCCAGGGGTTTAATCCCCAGGCTTGCCATGCCAGTTCTGCCTCCCCGGTGTGGGCTGAAACAGCAATTAGACTGGGCATGGTGGTGTGCACCTGTAATCCCAGCTCTTGGGAGGCTGTAAATAGGTGGATCAGTAGAAATTGATCTAGTAGTGAGACCCTGAACACTCTGTAGATACTTCCCTAAAATACAAAATAAATAAACAAACAGACATTTTGTGTTAAACTCTGGATTCTTGTGCTAATCTTTCAGTGTTTATATTCACTCTGTTTTCATTTTGCTAAAATAAGAGAACCACGTTGTTGCAGATAAAATCAATCAAAATGTGTTAAAGTTAATAGACAAAAGCTTCAGATAAAACATGATCTGCATACTACCTAAATTTCTTAAAGAAACTTAACAGCCAGTAAGGAAAAACTAATATCACAGTAGAGAATCTTGGAGGGCCAACGTTACCCAATGATTGATCTACATTGGCATCCGTAAGTCCAATTAGCAGTGTCACAATGCACCAAGAAGAATGCCATTTCTTAAATACTTGAAAAAGTAAGGTGCACTCTCATTTCAATCATGAGGAAATATCAGACATACTCAAGCTGAAAGACTGGCTACAGAATATTCCATATCCATCAAAGCTTTCAACTTCATGAAAGTCAGGGAAAGCCCCCGGCAAAAGGAGACCAAGGAAAAATAACAGCTGGGTGTAATGCAAGAGCTTGGACAGGAGCCTGATGCGAAGAGGGAAAAGCATTCACGTGAACATGGGTGAAGTGAGAAAATAGAAGAGCGCAGTTCAAATTACCCATGCTCATTTCCTATCCTTGCTAACTGAACTACAGCTATTTCAGATGCTAACAATAGGAGCCAGATAAGGGACGTAAGGGAATTCTTTGTACTATTTCTATCAACTGCTCCATAAGTCTAAAATAAGTTCAAAATAGAACTCTTTGAAAGTAGATTGGTTCTCAGATTTAAAAAAATTTATGAAATATAGTATATTAACAGCATGTTCTCTATAGTCAAACCCCAGCTCTGTTACTTATTAACGGTATAATTTGGGGCAAGTTGTGCTCATGCTATACTCCAATTTCCTCATCACACAAAAGCTTGTCATAATAATGCCCAGTTTATAAAGTTTTTACAAAGATTAAATAAGGACATCCTTGAGAAATGCAAGAACAGGGGTTGCAAAAACACCCAGCCAATCACTCTACCTATACCAGCCTACCCAAATTCACCAGTCACCTGTCTGGATTAAAGCAAGAGGACAGCAGGGCAAAGGAGCGGCCATGTGGGGTTGGGCACGCCCTGCTCCACAGGCCATCAGCTCCAACACCGAGAAGGCCTTGCCTGGACATGGGAGAGTGGCGTCAGCTTGATGGGGTGGCAGTGAGCTGGAAAGTCAGTGTCCAGGCAACAGCTGGACTCCTGCTGTCACAGGGCAAGCTGGCCTAGTGTTGCCAGAGCTTCCAGTTTTGTTTTGTTTTTAAGAAAAACAAAACTCTTGGCTTTTTATAAGAAAGCTCCCAACTTCTAAATGTTGGTAAATGATTCAAACATGTCAAAAAGCCCTGGGGCCAAAGCACACAGGCCAGATGCAACCTATGTGTGAGCCAGCTATAGCTGGTGGCTTCCAGCTCGAATGGCTACCTTCTCAGAAGGCACAAGGAGAGAGGGGCCCATGGGTGGGGCCTTTATGTGGAAACGCATTGAGGAAACCTCGCTCTCCTGTTAATTAGTGTTTTCTACACACACACACATATACACACACATACTGGGACACACATACACACACGTAAGTCACCTCATCATCCCTTAAATTTGGTAAACTCAGAAATAAAAATAAACATAATTTTAAAGTGCAAATCTCCCAAGCTTTTATATGCTCCAGCACATGGAAAGAGGAAAACTCTGTGTGCCCCCTCCTCTCCTCCCAGGTTCTTCTGCTACCAGGCCATTTTCTAAGAAGGGATTCATGGGACAAACGTTCGGTGGAAATCCTCAAAGGACTTCAGATTTGATTATTTCTGACTTTCCTCCCTAACTTGACCCTCCTTATTCCTGAGCCCAGCATCTAAATGAACTTTCTCTCTTTTTCCCATTATGCTTGGTGCATAACGAATCCTTAACAGGATTCATGGCCTCTCTCGCAAAGGAATTTGGGGTACAGAACGCTGTCTATACTTCAGCTGACTAGGGAAAAAAAATGGTAGGAATAAGACCAGAGACCACAGGCAACTGGAGCAAGCTTCCAGACTCTGCCAGTTGGTTTTGATTGTTTACAAAGGAAAAGCCAAACAAAGAAGGAGGTGGAATTTATTTCAGTAAACAACATCTTTCAAAAAGAAAGAACTCAGTCTCCACCAGGACAGGCTGCCTCACTGTTGTTACAATCAGAAAACATTTGCAAGCAACCACTTGAATGAAAAAAATGTGTTCAAACAACAGAACTGTGGGTTTCCTAGGGGTGTGTGTGTGTGTGTGTGTGTGTGTGTGTGTGTGTGTGTGTTTTGGGGGAAAGGCTGAGAAGAATATACTTGCATACAGAATCAATTGTGTTTTTAATGGTATTTGATACCTCAGGAGAGGAGAGTAAGAGGTTTTTGCATTTAATGCACTTAAGCACTGAGAGATTGACACCTTACCTTGCCAAACATTCCTCAACCATCAAATGACGGAAATAAGTCTCAGAAGGCCAAGTGCATTCTTAAAGGACTGGATTCAGCCTCATTCCATCTCCTCTGCTCCTTTCTGCCTCCTGTTCTTTCTCCTGTACACTGCCTCTTAAGGCATAGAAGCATCTTAAGGAAAGGTTTATGAAGCCGCCCCTCTAGTCAAGTCCAGCAACAGTAAAACAAACATGGGAAATAGCAGAAGGCAAACAAAGAACCTCTCGCCAGTCAAGACGACTGGTTCAACTCTAAAGCAACAAAATTGGATGAAGACCCAAATGCAGACATAAACTGCTTGCACTGTCCAGAGGCAGCATTGCTCGAGAGGATGCCAGCTCTGCCTGACCACTGGCACTCAGCATGAGCTCTCTGCACCAAGTGCTTCCTGTCCCCCTTCTTCTTCCATCTTTTTATTCTTTCTGCAGGAAAGGTGGCCCCATCGTGACTCTAATAGAGGGGGAAAGGGAGGGTCAGGAGCCAGAAAGTAATTGTTCAAGGCTATACAGTTCAAAGTAAACATGCTGATATTCTGGACACCAGACCTTGAACTGTCCACCATGCCAGTGACCAGACATGGTAGGAAGAAACTTATCTCTTGTTTCCTTGAGAATAAGACCTAACTAGAAAGCAGTCTGCCTTTAGAAACAGGAGACTGCAAATATCAGTCCCAGTCAGTCCATCCCTGCCTCACCAGCAGCCACTGTTCTGTTTGGTGACTACTCTGGAAGCTATTGGGACTTGGTTGTTTTGAAAGAAAATGCTCAGTCCATACTTGCTGTGAGTCCAACATCTGTCGGTAGGGCAGCTGCAGACAAAGACATAGGATCTCACCTGGGCATCTGATTTGGGATCTGAGCAGCAGAGGGAGATGCGGTAAGTGTCATAATCTGCATTTTAGGAGGTCACAGGGGCCTCAATGCCCTGGGCAAGAGATCCCTAAAAAAGGATGTGGAATGGACAGTAATTGAGGTGGGCCTTGAAAGAGGGACAGACTTCTCAAAAGGGAAGAAGGAAGAAAGTACTGTCCTAGGCCCAGATGAAAGACTGGGAAGCATCATGGGATGCTGAAAGGGGAATGCATAGCATGTGGCTGGAAGTAGGAGACAGACTTAGAAAGCGTGAGGACCTCAAACTTCAGGCTGAGCACTTTCAACTTCTTTAGTCATGAGAATGAGGCTCAGTAGGTGAAATTCAACTACTGCACAGTTTATTTACCCGACCATCCCTCAGGGAGCACTTCTGTGTTTGTACTGACTGCCCAAACATAGCTAGGGCAGGTGCCATTTGAACAGTTGGTTCTTGTGTTGAATAAATTTGATAGAATTGCCATCTATGTGTTTCCTATTATATTACCTTATAAAAATTAGGGGAAAATATGCAAGCTTTTATTACCCCATATTTATTTATTTATTTATTTATTTATTTATTTAATGTATTTTGTGCAGGGTCTCACTACGCAGCTTGTCCTTGTAGTGATCCTTCTGTTTTCAGCTTACCCAGCACTGGGATTACGACTGTGCACCACTGCCTCTGGACTTGATCGCTGGCTCAGCACACCCAGGGGCAAAGCCCGTACAGCACATGATGCCACGGATCAGACCCCAGTCCCTGAGCTTGCCTAAGCAGGTGCTCAGTCTGCTGAGCTACCTCGCTGGCCTTCCCATATTTAGATAATTGGATGATAAGTGGTTCAGACATAGGACAGTAGAAATGATCCACTTGAAAAAGGGATGAGCCAGGGAAGAACACGTGTTAAGAGAAGACAATCCTTCAAAATCGAGTCTGCATCACAGTTGTAGCTCTGCCACCTCTGGCTATGTGACCCTAGGGAAGCACTCACCTCTGACCCCAGCCTCCTTATTTGTCAGAGAAAGCAATAATAGTCATCTGGTATACTAGATTGCTGTGAGGGCTGAAAAATTACTGCAGGGCGCCTTTGAAAGTATCTTACACATGTGAACCATTATTCGTGTGGTGGGTCCCAATTTACATAATGTTGGGTTTGTCAGTGGTTGTGAGTAATCAATGCCAATATCTTTTCTCCTTCAAAGCTTGCCCCTTGGCTATGCCACACAAAGAACTTGTGAAGGTCTAATGGATAGGGGCATTAGTGTTCATGACAGGCAGCCTCAGCTTCTGATTCTGATTCTCCTCATGGTTGGCAGAGTCTGCTCTGAATGACTTTGGCCAAATACGACCTCTCTCTGAAATCTGGGTCCTTTCTGCATTGCAGCTGAATAAGCTGATAATCAGTAAATATTTGTGTTCTCTTCCTTTTCAGGCCTGCCACTGACAGTATTTCTAGAATCTCAAGCAACCTGGGCCTCAGTTTTTTCATTAGAAAAATTGGAATAATAATTTTGACTGGACACTTTCTGAGATTGTTCTGAAGCTCACACAGCAGCTGGGAAAATGCCGAGCCATGCTTTGTCACTGGCATCTCTGCAAATATGCTGGATCGTTCTTACGAGCCCTGCAAAGTGGTTCCTCTGCAATTCTGTGTCCCTGAGGATAAAAGGAGTCAATATTTCGAGTGGCCACATGAGTGCCAAGGAAGAATAACAATGAAACTTTCATCTCCCAGCCCAATAATCATGAATAACGATTTACCTTTATGGGCCTATTCATTGCTACCCTGTGAAAACAGAGCTAAACGCCATAAAACAAGGCCAATTAAATCTACACGGCTCTGCTTCCCGCCTCACACCAGTTGTGCCTTTTTTCTCTTTCTTCCCCATAGAATAGCCTCTCCCTTCCTTTTCTTAATAGAGAAGTCTTACATCTGTGAAGGTCATAAAACCTAATACACCACGGGAAAATCTCCCAAGTACGCATGTGCACGCGCACACACACACACACACACACACACATGTGTGTGCACACACAGCACACATGCACACACAGCACACAAGCCTACTCCTTCCTCCCTGCGATAATGTTCACAGGGATGGTAGCACAGCTGACCACTGGGCAATGCTGGTGACTTGACCCTGAGACACACAGGCCCCAAGTAGACATTCTGAATGCAAAGGTCCTGTAATTCAAGCAAATTTGGTGTGTTTGTTCCCCATTTCTGCAAGAGTCCATGGTCAGTACTTTCCTTGAGCTTCTTTCCCTGTCACGGAGAGGTATAAATATCCCCCCACAGATCACCTGTAGAAGTTTAATGTCCTAATGCAGAAATAATGTGGCCAGTGCAACTGGGCGACTGAGCATCTAGTTTTACCTAATTTAAGTCCAAATGGCCACGAGTGGCTGATGGCTGCTGTGCTGGACAGCACAATTCTAAAGGAAGTCACTTTGTGTCTTCTTGGACTCTGCAATCACCGGTGTAGAACACATGCTTAATTTTGTCACACCCCAGGGTCTTTTCAGACTGACAGTAAGAAAAGAACCATCCAAGCCTGATCCAGAAACTGTCTTAGTCACTTTCCTCATTGCTGGGACAAAATATTAAATACTCAAGGAGGAAAGATTTATTTGGACTTACAGTGCAGCCCATGGTGGCTGGTTCTGAGGCTGGGTAACATGGTGTGCACGGGCTGGAGAAGAGCTGCTCACCTCCCTGCAGCTGGGAGATGGAGAGAGTGAAGGGAGGGTGGGGAAGGCAAAGCATCCTCCCAGACCATGCCCCAGAACCTGGCTGGACCTTGGAACACCACACAGAACCACCAATGAGCATAGGGCCCCAGGATCCAATCCCCTCCTACACCCCTACCTATGAGCGCACCAGGTTTTGGGGTGGCATCTAGACATCAAGCATAACAAAAGCTTTGCATTTAATAGCATGCAAAAAACTCTGGTGAATGCTAACTGTGTGAATCTCATCGCAGTCCAAGAAAAAGGTATGTTAAGACTATGCTTGGATTTTTCTCCAGAATAGATTCCTTATGATTGCTTAATTTATCCCAATTTAATTTGCCTGCCAAAAATGACCTGGGATAAAGCAAGGGATGAAGAACATCAAGCTAGTCACAGCACTGTAGGTACTAAGACCCTGCTCCTCACTGCTCTGCTTATTCTGACACTCTCTCCAACGATGGGGGTAGCTGAACGCAAAGCAAAGTGACTTGCCTCTGACTCAGCCACACATCTCTGGGAGCGTGGACAAAAACATTTCACCTTCTCCCCCATGTTTTAAATATTCAGGAGAAGTTGACCATTTGATTCTGATTAATTTGTACTTAACTCATCAGGGAGTGACACTGTAATACCCACCTGACTTGCAAGAAGTTTGAGTTCATGTGTCTCATGGCCTCTTTCCCTAGAAATCAGGGAGATGGGTATAGACAACAGATGAACAAAGGCCCCTGAAGATGAGAAGGTAGGAGATAGCAGTGCCAGGTCTACTACCAAGATGGTATATATAAGCCCAGTGTACATCCCTGTTCTCCTGAGTTTGGGCTTCCTTCCTGGGAAGTAGGGTGACTTGCTTCAGTACAAAGCACCAAGAGTTCTTGAATGTGGAAAACCTCGGCAGCCTTTCAGAATGTAACAACCATCACTAAGAACTCAACCCATCCCAATCACTTAAGGAAGGAAAGATTTATTTTTGGCTTATAGTGCAGTCCACAGTTGGCTGGCACACTTTGGCAAAGCTGAACAGTTTCATGGAAGAATTCTAGGTGTATTCAATGATCAAAAAGTAAGAGAATGTGGTTGTCAAAAATTCATGGGAACTCAGGAAATTCAAATAATGCTAGATTGGCCTTGATCATTATTTAATAAAAATGACTAAATCAAACTTGATGTTTGAGTAGCTCTATGTGGATCAAAATCCCCTGCCATGGTCTAATGGGCAAAAGTGAGCAATAAGAATTGAACAGTTGTGTATAGATTAAGTGGAAAATCCTGGACATAAATTTGGGATGGTCTGAAACCAGAAAGCTGCTCCCTTTGAGCCGAACTAAGGAGTCCAGCAATGATTACAGGACCACTTGTGACTGGTCCTCAGTGAGAGATGGAAATAATAGCAGTGGACTATTGCATGCAATATGAGTTGGGCTTAATGACCAAATTACCACTTTTGAGTGAACAACTATAGTAGACAGCTGTTTTGAAAGAAGTACAGGATTCTTTAAGCAGCCATCTCGGCGGTAGTTCTTGGGGAGATCTCGTTCTCCTCAAGCTTGGAACAGCTATGCATAAAATGCCATGACTGCGTCTATGGCCACTGCCAAGGTGACTTCAGTAGAGGTATCAATTGCGAGGACCTACTCCAGGGAAGCTCCTGTCAAACATCTTCAAACGCATTTCCTCTGAGCCGCGCTCAGACAGCCACCTGCCTCCTTGACACCTTCACTTGGATGTCTTGTTCACGTCTCAAGCTAATTGAATTCAAAATAAAGATCAACATTTTTCCCTGGCACATTGTGCCCCCCCACCCCCGATATTCTCTATCTTTGTGAAAAGCACTGCCGCTTAATTGGGTAATCAGGAGATACTGGCACAGGAGAGAAGTCTGGGCTCTCTAGATCAATTCATCACTGTTGAATGAACTCTCCTTGTGAGCCCTGAAGCTTAGGACATTTTGTCTTCATTTAGCTCCCATTCACTGAGCCTGCCAATAATTAAGATGTGGCTTCCCATGGGCTTAGGGTTGTTCATTCGAGAACATTCTAGAAAAGGCATTTTTTCCCTTAGACTATGAGGGGCACAGACGGCAGGGAGCAGATTCAGTCCATGACAGCATTTTCCTAGCATGAGATAAATATGACTAAGGCGATCTAAGAGACCCCAACCTCCCTACCCCTTCTGCATTTCTCTATCTTCACTCTGGCATTGCCACACAAGCTGTAATTATCTACTTCTATTCTTCCTCTGAAGACGGCAAAGTATTGATTCATCTCAGTCTTGGCACCAACTTCACAGCCTGACATGAAAGAGAATGTGTGAATCAATGATGTCACGAACCAATGAATGAAGAATAACAGAGAAACCATGAGTCATGTGATCCACTGGGCAGACTTTAGCAGCCCTAAATATGTTCCTCTGGCTGAAATCAAATCTAATCACATTAATTGTCCCAATCCAGGTGAGATGAGGCAAGAAAACTTCAGGGAGAGCTAATAATGGAAATTTCTCACCAGCCTGACATTCACAATTCACTCTTCCATTCTTTCTCTCTCCCTCTCACTCTCCACCCCACCTCTTTTTTGCAAAGGCTTTTCATTCTTCCACCTCATCCATGATTACGATAATGACCTCAAACACCAGCCTTTGCTATTCAGGACACTGTAAAAATGTGTTTTTCCCGTCAGTTCCAATGAAATAGTTTCCACTGTCTGTTTCCCCTGCAGATAGTCATCAAAATCCGGGTGCAACAATAAAAAAGAAAGCCTAAACCCTTGTCCAACATAGAATCTAAAACTTGTCCTTGGAAAGCGACACCCAAGGGGATTTAATCAGGAATGCTCTTGACTTGGCCCGGCCCACTGTTGTTGAATGCAGGGTGTGTAGGGTGATGTTTCTGGAAGCTGCCTTTCCTGTCCTTCCCTCTTAGTCTTCCCAGAAGGCCAAAATAAGCTATTGAAGAATATTACTCCTCGGAGGCCTCCAGTGGATCACCAAGGTTAACACTGGTCTTTCCATTTCAGTCAGGTTTTTACCACGTCCTCTGGCTGTAGCCCCTGAGCTCTGCTGGCCCTGTGGCCTGTGCTTTGCATCCCCTCAGGTAAGCTGGTCTTGGTATCACCAGTTAAGACCTGGCCCTATCACTCTGCAGTTATGTGAGCTGGGTAGCTGTGTCACCTCCTGTCCCATTTATAGGACAAGTACTAAAACCCTGAGTGTTGAGACTCTTGGAAGGTTAAACTGTGCAGTGTACTAGATGCTCAGTACCAACTAGTCATCATTGGACACTGATTCTCAAGGCATCCTGTACCCTCCTTGTCCATCACAGCCTTCCCGGAACTCCTGCAGCATAGTACTGAGCTAACACAGCTTTCATAGCTAGAATGACCCTTGAAGAGTGTCAGCTGAAAAATCTCATTTCGAATATGTAGGGTGTGGATATGCAGACACACAAACATGTCTCTTCACACAGAAATACATAGCATTTGGGCACTGTGCATGCCACAACTACATACATGCACCGATCCTGTATAATGCACCCCAAATACACTGTCACATATACAAACCACAGCACACAGGTACTGCACACAAAGAAAGCCACAAATATAAGCACACATGCAGACACACAGCTGGGCATTTGGGCATCTGCCATGTTCACATTCCAAGAATGGCCTGTCCCTGTTGCCCTTTGCTTTGATTTGGCCTTTGTAACCAGGAAAACATCTCTGGTACTCGGCCCAAAGGGATTATGAGGAAATGCTGTAGGAAACATAAAGTTAAAGGCTGTGTTGTTCTCCTAGGCCTTTTGATCTTCAGTGAACTTGGATCTTATTTTCTCTGCGCACTGATGAGGGTTATAAGTAACATACCCAAGTGTCCACTCTAATTCAGACATCATGCTAATGAATTACTTATTAGATGAATTGAAACCTTGCGACATGCCCTGTGCTTGCAGCTGTTAAGCAGGCAGGATACAGGGGGCAGAGTCAACCCCAGACCTCTTCTGCTGCCTGCAGTCCACCCAACAGCCATGCTCCATGGTTTACTGGTAACATGACTGGTTCGGCCTTGCTGTGCTTCAAACAAGGGTCAAAGCTCTAAGGGCCTGAGGCCATGTGCCCACTGCTTCATCCAGAGATAAAGATGGCTAAGGTCTGTTGTGCCAATGCTGGATTACTTCGCAGAAGTTCTTTATTATTTCACGGCCCTTGTAGTATTTGGTGTCCTTGGTTCCACACCAGTGTCAGCAATAAAGTTTTTTATAAATTCAAAATGAAACGTGATTCCTATAGAGACCACACCTGTGGCTCTCTGCCAGCCCATCGTGGCCATTTGGTGCACAGAATCTAATCCAACAATCAATTGCAATGTCACACACAGCCAGAGTAAACCACAGCCAGCCCAGGCCCGGCGATTTATGGAGACATTGGGTCCCAGCCAGCCAGGCAACCAGAATGTCAGCAATAACATGCAGAAAGAAAGTCGTCTTCCTTAAGATAACTTAGCCAAATACAAAGTTTTACTAAAAAATAAATAGCTTGGGATAGGAGATATAGTCTAGTGGCATGAGTGCCTGCCTGGCAAGCACAAGGTCCTGAGTTTGATTCTTGGTACCAAAAAAAAAAAAAACAAAACTTTTTTTTTTTTTAATCTTAGGGAAGGGTCTACAGGGTGTTTAGGGTTTCACTACTAGATCACACTCATATTGATTCTCCTATTTACAGGTACCCAAGCACTGGGATCACAGGTGCGCACCACCATGCCCAGTCTCCATTGCCATCTCAGCATGCCTTGGAGGGCAGAGCCAGAACAGCAGGCCCTAGGGATCGAATCCCCAGCCCCTGTGCCTGCTTGCAGGCACTTTAATCTACTGAGCTATTTGGCTGGCCCACAAAAAAAAAAAAAAAAAATTAAAACTAAAAACAGCCCTTACTGTTTAAGATATTTTAAGTAAATTATGTGTATTTGTAAGACACAGAAACTCGTGATATTTGAAGATAGTCAAGGAACTATCTTGGAAGGAATCAGCATTTCTTTTTTTTTTTTTTTCTTTTCACATTTTCTATTCCTTGTTCCAGCTCAATGCTAGATCGGACACCATACAACCAACTCCCTCCCTTTAATCCAAAAAGTTAGCAATTTCCATTGTGTTCCCATGTTATTTGCTGTGCTGCCCATTCAAGAAGACCTTGAAAGATTATTATTTTGTTCACCAGTTACAGAAATTATAGATCCAAGAGAGTAAGTAACCTGTCAAGTATCCCACAGCCGGTGGTGGCTCAGGTGGAGTAACACAATTGATTAAGCACTTATGCACCTGTGTAGCACTAGTCTGGATTTACCTCCAATCTGAAAAGACTTTCAGGGGTCACCTGAGGCATCTTGCTCAGAGGGACAGGGAGGGGCAAGGAATCCTTTTTACAAGTGGACTCCAGAATCCCACATGTACTAATCCCTACTGCTCTGTGTCTCCAGTCCACCTTTATGTCTCAGACAGATGTCATTGCCTCCTGGTGGCCTTCCTTCAGGCTCTGTCTGGGTTAGCGGGTCACCTGGTATATGCTACCACAGCTTATAGCAGCCTGTTAATCAATCATGTTCAATTTAGAATATATGTTGTTCTTTGCTCAGCTCCAGACTCCATAAAGATAGGGACTATTCAGCTAGCAGAGTTCTTAGTATATAGAGTGAAAGAGGCAGCCATTGCCTCTCCCCTGAAAGTGCAGATAGGCTCAGAGTGTCAGCCCATCGATGGGAAGGAAACTGGCCAAAGGCGGCCAAAAGGAAGTACAGAAATACATTCAACAGAAGATAAGAATCAGGTCAGACAATGTTAGCTATTTGCCAGGTCTGTCCCAGGGCTGGGTGGCAGGGACCACACTGCAGGTGAGGGGCCCGGAGCCACGGTGTGCTGTGCTATGAGTCCCCCAAGCTCCCCTCTGAGGACAGAGGGTAGCATCACAGCAACAGAGGCAGGAAAACAAGGCTCAAAGCCCAAAACTGTCTTTGAGGTTTTAGCTATAACTAATAGGGGCTGGGGAGACAGCTTAGTAGAATAAGCACTTGCTTGGCAAGCACAGGGTCCTGAATTCAATCCCTGGTACTGCAAAATAAATAAATAAATATAAATAAATAAATAATTAATAAATAAATAAAAATAAAATAACCCCCAGACCCAGCGCAGCTCGGCCCTGAGTGAGGGCTCCAGGCCCACCATGCCAGAGGGACCTTTCCCAGCCTTCTCTGGATGTGGACCATGGCCCTGGACACAGCACAGCTTGGCTGACCCAGCACAGCCTACCTGGTGAATAACAACATCCACTATACTTTTGGGAGCCCAGCGGACCCACCAAAGCCCAGGCCCGCCCACCTAGAGAGTGACCTGCGTGAGACACCAGGGCTGACTCTGGCAACTTTCCAGATCCTTGCCCCAAAGCAAGCCACGATAGTGGGAATTTTCACTACTTGCTCTGCATCCTGTTTCAGTTCATGCTTGCCTGACTAGGGAACCCGCAGAGGGGAACCACAGGAGTTGCAGCAAAAAGGAACTGAATACAACAGCTAGATCCAGGCCAGGCATAACTGGATAATCTCAAACTTAATAGACTGGCACCTGAATCTCATTACATGCTAAGTTTATAGCTGCACCAAAGCTCCACACCAAAGGTCAGACGTCAGTGCTATACAAAATGACAAAGACAAGGAGAAAAATGCAATCTCAGGCCTCGAGTCCACCAGTAAGTGCAGAGGACACTAGCTCAGCTGAAATCAATGAATTAACAGATATGTAAGCAAAGGAACAACAACAGAAAGGTATAGAGAAACTCAGATGAGAATTAACTCCTGAAATAAAAAAAGAAATATATGAATACATAGCATTTGAAATAAAGAATCAAATGCAGAAACATCTGGGGGAAAACCAATGCTCACCCAGAACAAGTGCAGAGAGCACTATTCCAGCTAAAATGTATGAATTAACAGCATCTGAAGCAAAGACACAACAGCAGAAAGGTCATGAGGAACTTAAAGCAGAAATAATTTCTGAAATCAAAAAAGAATTATTTCAAAAAAAAAACAATTCTTTGAAATCATAGCATCTGAAATACAGAAACAAGTCTGGAAATATATAGAGGAAACCCAACTTGGAAGAAACTGCAGAAAAAGAATTAATAACTACCTCTAAAGAAGATGTGGATAAAAAATAGAGGAGATCAGAAATACGATGGATTCCTGGAAAGAGCAATACAGAAAAGAAACAGAATGCATGAAAAAGAGTCAAAGAGATATAGAAGAACTAAAAATATCAGTCATGAGTCTACAAAACCATTTGAGTGAAAGCAAAGACAGAGTTTCAGATCTTGAAGACACTGGTGCAGCTAGTGAAAAGGTGAGAAAGGATCTCTTAAAAACAACACGAATACAGGAAAAAATAACCCATCACCTGCAAGATGATGCCAGGATGAACAATGTGAGATTAATTGGTATCAATAATGAAGGAGTCAATACAAGTGACATAAAAAGAATTTGGGGAGAAGTAACTGCAGAAAACTTCCCAAATATGAGGAAACAATCAAACATTCAGATAACCAAAGCATACAGAACACCAAATAACTTCAACCCAAGTAAAAACACACCAAGACATATAATAGTCAAGATCCGAGAAATCCAACACAAAAATAATATACTGAAAGCTGCTAGAGAGAAGAAGCAGATCACATTTAAAAGAAAACCCATCAGAATTACAGCCAACTTCTCTTCACAAACCATGAAGGCAAACAGAACATGGAGCAGAGTTCTTCAAGTCCTCTAAGAAAACAAATTCAAGCCCAGACTATTATACCCCGCAAAACTCACTTTCAACTTTGATGGAGAAGTGAAATGCTTCCACGACAAAGAACAACTAAAGAATTTCATGATGACAAAGCCATCCCTACCAAGGCTGCTGAAAGATATTCTAGAGAGAGACCACAATGACCAGAACTCCATGAATGAGAATGGAAGGAACCCACTAAACAGGACAGACAATTAAATACAGGATACAAAGGAGTAAACAACACCAGGTAAACATCATGACAAACATAAGTCAACACATTTCAATTGTAACCATCAATGTAAATACACTCAATTCACCAATTAAGAGAAATAGACTGGCATAGTGGATTAGGAAACAAAATCCAACAATATGCTGTATACAAGAAAGACACTTAACTCAAAAGGACATTCATAGGCTCAAAGTCAAAGGATGGAGAACAATACCACATGCCTCAGAACCTCAGAAAAAAGCAGGAGTCGCAATTCTGTTCTCAAATAGTCTCAACTTCAAACCAAGAAGGATCAAATGACACAAAGAAGGCCACTATATATTGGTCAGGGGAAAAATTCAAGAGGAAGAGGTAACACTCATAAATATTTATGCACCAAACACAGAAGCACCCAACTATGTAAGACATAGTTAATGGACACAAAAAACCTAATATCCAAGACTACAATTTTAACATGAGACCTTAACACCCCCTTATCTCAAAAAGATAGATCAATCAGACAAAAACTTAGCAAGGAAGTAGCAGAATTGAACCAGAGCTTGGAACAAATGGACCTGGTGGACATATAGAGTGTTCCCCCCAACCACAGCTGAATACACATTTTTTTCAGCTGCACATGGGTCATTTTCCAAAATAGACCACATACTAGTCCAGAGGTCATGCATAAGTATATGCAAGAAAACAAATTATCCCATGCATATTATCAGACCACAGTGCAAAGAAACTGGAAATAAAGACAAAAGAAACCAGAAAATCCCACTAATTTCATGGAAATTAAACACCCTACTCAGCAATCAATGGATCACAGAAGAAATTAAACAAGAAATGCAACAATATCTACAATTCAATGAAAATTCAAGCACAACTTACCAGAATTCATGGGATACAATGAAAACAGTTCTTAGAGGGAAAATCATAGCTATGAACTCACACATTAGGAAAACAGAATGGGAACAAATAAACACCCTAATGTCGCACCTCCGACATCTAGAAAAAGAAGAGAAAACGAAACCCAGAGTGCAAAAATGGGAAGAAATCATTAATATTAGAGCAGAAATTAATTCAATTGAGGTGAAGAAAACAGTTCAAAGAATACACAACTCAAAAAGTTGGTTCTTTGAAAGACTAAATAAAGTTGATAAGCCTCTGGCTAACTTCATCAAAAGGAGGCAAAAAAAATTCAAGTACATGCAATAAGGAATAAAAAGGGTGAAATCACCACAGACCCAGTGAAAATTCAGAAGATTATCAATAGTTACTTTGAGAATCTTATGTTCACAGAATAGAAGACACAGAAGAAATGGATAGATTCCTAAAGGTACAAATTACCAAAACTGAATCAAGAAGATATAACAACTCTCAATAACCCAATAACAGCCAATGAAATACAAAATGTAATAAAAAGCCTGCTGACAAAGAGAAGTCCAGGTCCTGATGGATTCACAGCTGAATTCTACAAGAAATTTATAGAAGATATAATCCCTACACTTCTCAAACTCTTCGATGAAATTGAAAAGGAAGCAGTCTTCCCAAAGTAATTTCTGAAGACAAGTATTATACTGATTCCAAAACCAGGAAAAGACACTACTAAAAAGAGAACTACAGGCCAATCTCACTGATAAACATAGATGCAAAAATCCTCAAAAAAAATCCTAGCAAATAGAATACAGCAAATCATCCAGAAGATCATACACCATGACCAGGTAGGATTCATCCCAGGGATGCAAGGATGGTTCAATATTCAAAAATCTATAAATGTAATACAGTATATTAATAGACTGAAATCTAAAAACCACATAATCATCTCAATTGATGCAGAGAAAGCTTTTGACAAAGTCCAGCACTCATTCATGTTCAAAGTCCTACAGAAAACTGGAATAGATGGATTGTATCTTAACTTGATAAAAGCCATGTATGACAACCCAACAGCTCATATAATCCTAAACGGGGAAAAACTGAAATCTTTTACTCTTAAATCAGGTATAAGACAAGGCTGTCCTCTATCACTCATCATATTCAATATAGTTTTGGAATCATTAGCAATAGCCATTAGAGAAGAGGGAGAAAAAAAGGGAATCAGAATAGGTAAAGAAGAAGTTAAATTATCAATATTTGCAGATGACATGATACTTTACTTGGAAGACCCGAAAAATTCCACCAAGAAACTACTAGAACTGATACAGAAATTCAGTAGCATAGCAGGATACAAAGTCAGTACTCAAAACTCAATAGCATTCCTCTACACAGATAACAAGCACACTGAAAGGGAAACTATAGAAACATTACCTTTTACAATAGCACCACGGAAAATGAAATACCTTGCATTTCACTTAACCAAGGAAGTCAAAGATCTTTTCATGGAAAATTACAGTACTCTGAGAAAGAAGATTGTAGAGGATTTCAGAAAATGGAAAGATATTCCATATTCCTGGGTAGGAAGAACCAACATCGTGAAGATGGCCATACTCCCAAAATTGTTGTACAGATTCAATGCAATCCCTATCAAACTACCAACAAAATACCTCCCAGACCTAGAGACATCATTCTAGAATTTATTTGGAACCAGAGAAGACCTAGAATAGCAAAGGCCACACTGGCCAATAAACACAAGACAGGAGACATTGCAATTCCTGACTTGAAATAGTACTACAAAGCTTCTGTGATAAAATCAGCATGGTATTAGCAACAAAATAGACCTGAGGATCAACGGAATAGACTAGAAGACACAGAGGCATCTACAAACACACTCAGTCATCTGATCTTAAACAAAGGGGCCAAACAAGCTTGCTGGAAGAAAGATAGCCTCTTTAACAAATGGTGCTGGAAAACCTGGCTTTCTACATGCTGAAAACTAAAACTTGACCCAGCTCTATCACCATGCACTAAGCTAAAGTCAAAATGGATTAAAGATTTAAACATTAAAACAGAAACACTCAATCTCCTGGAAGAGAAAGTACAAAGAACTCTTGAAGACATAGGGGTAGGTAAAGAATTCATGAACAAACATATTTACACGAGAAACCCTTGAAAGAATCAACAACTGGAATCAACTCTTCTTGAGGAGTTTCTGCATGTCAAAAGAAATTGTCAGCAAAGTGAAAAGACAACCCACAAATTTTGAAGAAATCCTAACTAATAAGCAATCACACAAATGTCTGCTCTCTAGAATATATAAAGAACTAAGATATAACAGAGCCCTCAAATTTAAAGACCCAATTCAGAAATGGGCATCTGAAATGAATGCACACTTCTCAGAGGATGAAATTAAAGAAGCGAATAAATATATGAAAAAATGCTCCACATCGCTAGTCATCCATGAAATGCAAATAAAAACAACACTGAGATACCATCTCACTCCAGTAAGAATGACTATCATAAGGAAATCAACCAACAACAAATGTTGGAGAGGTTGTGGGGAAAAGGGAACACTGTTCCACTGCTTGTGGAAATGTAGACTGGTACAACCATTGTGGAGATCAGTGTGGAGACTCCTCAAGAGTAGGAGTGGAAATCCCATTCAAGCTGGCTATCCCCCTACTGGGATTTTCCCAGAAGAACTGAAAACATTATGTCATAGTGATATATGTGTACCTATGTTTATAGCAGCACAATTTGTGATAGCAAAATCTTGGAAACAACCAAGATGTCCATCACATGAGGAATGGTTGAAAAAGATATGGTACTTCTATATAATGGAGTATTACTCAGCTATAAAGAATGATAAACTTGAAGCATTTATATTGAAGTGGATGCTACTTGAACATATACTCATAAGTGAAATAAACCAGACACACATGTGAAAATATCATATAGTCTCCCTAGTATAAGAAGTCAAAAGAAGAAATACAAATAGAAATGTACAACAACAACTAAAAGAATTGAGTCAGATAGGTAGGGCAAACTGAACAGTATATGCTGCAGGGTACTAATCAGCTTTTCTTCTGGATGGTTAACAACCTAAGTGCACAGATCAAAATTGGAGAAATAGAAGAGCTGCAAGGCCAGCCAGCATTTTAGCACTAGTCTTTCAAGGTCGGTGAAGACTCGGGGCATAAGAGAACCTGTACTATAACATCATGAAACTCAGTTGTGCCCCAAATTTCCTGAACAAGGAGATTATGGAGCCACAGAGGAAAGAGATTGATGATCTATAGTGTGCCTGAGGAGAGTCACATGGAGAGAAAACTTTCTCTCAGGCTCTCATAGGGAGCAAACTGGTCATTGGCCGTGACTTATCCACATGGATGACACAGACAAAGGATCTACAGAGTAAGGTACAGGACTATAAGATAAACCCTGAGGGGACTTCACTGACTTCATCAGAAACAAAAGATACAACTTTTGGTGTATAGGTCTTGATCTACCTCGGTCTTAACCATTCAGCAGAAAAGTATAAAAATGAGGTATATAATGTGGGGCCATAATAATAAGTTGAGCTCTAAATGGCTACAGTCAACAACTTCTTCAGATAACTCACTATTATTGTGGAATGCTGGACTGTGTTTAATTGTGTCCCCGATTTCAGGGGACACAATTAAACCTAAATTGGTTTAATGACAATGGAGTGCTCATCTTTGACAGGTCTAGACAAACAAAAAGGGGGTATACAAAGGAAGAATCACGATGTGTGTGTATAAACAGTACAGTTATCATAAATATGCCAAGTTTCTGCATAATTCTATGAGAAGCAAGATTTGCACTAATAGTGGTTGGACAAGATATTATGTTGGCTTCTAGCACTATGGACAAACACTAGGGAGATAACAAGGTATAAAGTACTAATTATTGAATCTGTGATGTAGTTCAGGTATAAAAAAATAAGTATATAGCTATGCTCTCTTAATTCACTGATTAGAGACATCTGCTATAATAATGTCTGTAAGTATATCATGTATGCACCTTGTACAACACCAAAACATTACAAAAACATTTTGCAATGTATTAATTTATCGAATCTGTCCTGTTAATTTGTCTTAAATCTGTCTCATTGCTGTTTGTTCTTCAATAATAATAATAATAATAATAACAATATTAATAACAAAACTTGAAAAAAAATAAAATAAAATAACCAACAACTCTGTATGCTGGCAAATGATTTCTTTGTTCTGCTGTGTCCTGAAGCAGGGGTAGGGAGTGACTGAGAGATTCCCAGGAGATTCTCTAAGCCAGAGTAAGTTGGAGGAAGACTATTCTGTTTTGGAAACTTGGGAAAAGCCATGCTAGTATCAGAAAAGCAATGAAGATGCCAATAGAAAGGAAGAACATTATGAGCACAGGAATTTAAAACTGAAAATGGGATGAAATGAAGCGTGCTACGAGAGTTCACTTTGTTGAGCTTGAAAAATGACAAGACGTCTTTGCAGTATTATCCTTGTCTGACTCACTTTCTGATTACCCAGTTCTTATATACCTTTAAGCTCATGTCAGCCCCATAAGAAGCCTGCAAGTTAGATGGATGCAAAACAAGCTGCAATCACCCACTCCAGTGACAGGACTTGGAGTCGCTATGCCGGGCTCGGTTGCTTGTTCCTGAGTTCTCCCAAGTGTTAGCCCCTGAGGTGGGTCAGGGTTTGGCTAAAGAAATGAATTCACCTCACTATCAACTAGCCTTTGATCTTGTTTATATATTCATTCAACAAACATTTATAGCCATGTATCTTTCAGAAAAGAGGTCCAGGGATTTCCATTAGCTCTGGGAGGCTGATAAGAAGCTCAGCAGTCTGCACTATGTCATATCAGGCCCTGCTCCCTGCCAGGCCACCCATTTGTCATCTTTACTGGTTTTTCTGATTACAGCAGAAATTCCAAAGTCGTTGTAAAATAAGCAAGTAGAGATTTTGGAAGGATTAAATGTGATTCACAATGATGGGGTAAATAAGGGACACCTGTTGGTCGCCAGACACTGGGGGACAACTCTATGTGACTTCTCACTCATTGTTCACAGTGGTCTGAAGGAAGTACTGTTTCCACCTCTGTTCTACAGCTGGGGAAACTGAGTCACCCAGTGAGTACCTCTCCTGAGTGTACAGAGGCAGGAAGCGGCAGGGGCAGAATTTCCAGCCAGGCCCTGGGGTCCCAGAGCCCCCATTCCTCACCACAACTGCACCTCAGGGTGTCTTTCTGCATCAGACATATTTAATCATGACTGTTTTTTTGAAGGAAACTGACCTTCTTTCTGTTCCCATGTTTTGTTAGAGCAAAGAGAAAAATCCAAAATTCATTTTTGGAAAAAAAAAAAAAAAAGGTTAGTTGGTCAAGCGAGCTTAAGCAGGCCCTGTCCTACCACAGCCAGAAGAAATTCCATCACCTGTGTGGACAGAGTGTAACCAAAGTCAGGACAGCAGGGGCCTTCTTCCGGGCACGTCCTACGCTTAGTGAGCGGTGCTGGGCCGGCCCCTCCCCCGCCTCTCAGTGTCTCTCCTCACTGTCTGGGGTTGGGTGGTCGCTGAAGACTCCATAGCTCCCATGCAGGCTGTCTCCAGCTACATCCCGCCATGTAGACAGGACTGTTTTAGAAGACTGTTTGTTAAAAATAAAGCTTCAGTGTTTACAGTAGTATTTAAAATCAGGGGATTACTGGAAAAAGAGATAGTGGGTATTAGTTTCCCTATGGTTATTGTCACAAATTACCACAAATTTGGTGGTTAAAAAGAATAAAAGTACAGTATCTGTTTCAGGGCCAGAATTTTGAAATCAAAGAGCAGGCGGGGGTTGGCTCTCTCCAGATGCTTATGGGGAAAAACACTTCTGGTCTCCCAGGTCACTAGAGACTGTTGCATTCTGGTCTTGTATCTGTGTCTCTCTAGTCTGTTTCTGGTCTCTGTGGCCACTTTGCTTTCCCTCTGTTCCATGTTAATGTCCCAGATTACTCAGATATGACTAAATATGATTAAATATCTGATAAACTATTATGTGTAAAGACATTTATCACTATATAAGTAGGATGAACCTCAATAATCCTTGACCTCCCCCTCTCTACAAGCTTTCTTTAATCCCACTGCACTAACCCATTTCCTATTGAAGTAGGAGTCACAGGTCACAAGGGTTGGGACCTGCTATTTTTGACTGGGCCTAGGGTAGATTATCTCCCACCTCCTGTCCTCAGGGGTTCAGGATGCCACTTGAGACCAATGCCAAGGATGTCCCCAGGGGCAGGAACCACACAGAAGCAGATGCAAAGATGCTTATGGCATTTACTATGGGGAGGAAAGGGAACAGAAAGAGATAGTCAAGTAAGCCATAAGGGATTGCTACAAAACAGAGATGAAACTTGCTACCTGGTGACCTGGCAGGAAACCCTGAAGGACCAGCCACTCACTGGCCAACCAGTAAGAGAAGTTCTGATGCCAACCAAGACACTTCCGGTCTAACCAGTCCTCCTCCCTGATACGTGTTTATTTCCTTTGACAAACTCTCTCTCTCTCTCTCTTTCTTTCTCTCTCTCTCTCTCTCCATTCCTACCAGCACTCTGAATATTCTCCTCCATTAGTGTGAGATATCTTACCTTGTTTCCTGTTTTTGAAAACTCACTCATGGCAAAAGCATTCTTAAAGCTCAGGCCCAGGCAACAGTTTAGGAAGCCAAAAGATTTGTACCTACTTGGAAGTTTCCTAGAAAGGAATCTGGGCTTGCTTTCTTTCTGGGGACAGCCATGGCTATGTAGGATAGTAAAGTCACAGTTGTTCCACCTCTGAGAGCTTAGCCCCTCCTCACCACTTTCTGATGCAGAAAATCCGAAAAAATATTTTATCCCAGCTTTAAACCAGGAGCTCTCAGATGGCAGAGAAAAGCATCTCAGGGAAAATAATGGTTATTTGGTGAGCCCTGGGTACCATCTAGCCCTCAGCAAAATCCCCCTACATTGTGGACTTTATGAACAAACTGGATGCTTAGAGAGGTTTGCTGACTGCACCAAAGCTACACAGACACCAGAGCTCACCCTGCCTGAATCCCACACCCAGGCTCCTTTCCGCTACAACACTGCTGTCCTCATCTCCAGCACTTAGGGCAGAGTCTAGAACGTGGGAGGAAGCAGCTGCTGTGCCGGGAGAAACTGGAATAGGAAGAGAAAGAAAGACATGCTTACACCAATCCCAAGTTTGGAACCCAGAGGGTAAGAGGAAGCGGTGTGGGGGGTGGAGTCTCTCCAGGAGCAGCTCCTCCAAGCCCTGGGCGATTTTCATGTGTGCTACACAAGTGCTCTTCACAGAACTCCTCTGGGCATGAAATGTGACACTGTAGACTCTCAGCTTCAGGAATAGAAGCAGGATTTAAGAGGTGAAGCTGCTGCAAATCCTAAACAGGAAGGCCAGAATTCAAGCCAGGTCAGAGCACTCCTTGTGCCTGGCTTGTCCCATCATGCAGCACTGCTACCCTCCCCCTGGGTGCTCTGCCGGCATCTCAGCCCTTGCCCTCATAGCACACTGGCCAGCACCCTCCCCCAGCTCCCCTGCTGCACGCACGCACGCATGCATGCACTCATAGCATGCAGGCTTTCCTCTCCTCTATATTTATAGTCCCTAAGGGTAAAGACACAAGAATTGGTGGGCTGGAAAATGGGTATGGAATGCATAAAAGACATAGGAGTCGGACGGAGTGACTTTGTCATTACAGCTTCCCCAGATGTCTTGAAGACTTTTTCCAAAGGTTTCTATAAACACACTGCTTGTGTATAAATATTTAGGGACATGACTAATGCCCAAAACGTAAGAAAAGCCATAGATCATGCAGTATAGGCATGTTCTTTGAAACATTCAAATGTCTGACCAAAACAGGTACCTAGCTCCTCCCTCCTCTTGCTGTGAGAGGGCCTGATTCCACCTCCTCTTGGAAAGGAGAATTCCGGGGGGTGGGGGGCTCAGTGATAAAGAGGGCCCTCAGAAACATGTCTCACACAGATCCAAGCAGACATCGTTATTCCACTTAGCCAGTTAGCCAGACCTTTGTATTTACACAGATACATGTACAGATCCATCCTTTGGACGTAAAGTAGCTTCTGACACCAGCTCAGCATCTCTACTAAGTCACAAGTTACAGGAGTTAACTACAAACATTTCAAAAGCTCCTACACACTGCAAGCTCTATGGGAACATAATAATTTTATTGTTAAACATTCTATTCCCAATGTAGAATATCTGATACTCAGTGAGCAGCCTGAGTTGTAGACAGACAAGCACAAACAGCGCCCTGGGATGAGTGAGAATAAAATATAGGCAATTACAATTTTTACTCACCACTATGGGAATGAGAACTCAAACGAGTCTTCTTGAATGTATCTTCTAATTTTTTTGCTGGGGAGGGGAGGCTCAGCTGGCCCTGCAGGCAGGGCTGACACGGCACCGTGGTCCCCTGTGCCTGCGTAGGCTTGCCTAAGCAGGCGCTGAGCCATCTCACTGGCCCCTGTATCTTCTAATTTAAAATCCACGTTTAGTTGTAGTATGGAGTTGCCTTTATCGAACACCACAAAATCCAACTTACGATTTCACATGCTGGATTTATAATTCTTAAATTTTTGTGTACTCTACCATAAACGTGAGGGGTAATTGTTTTGCCCGTTCATTCCCTTTGGGAGTACCCCCCAATTGCCTCAGGGATTCCCCTCCTCTGGCCCTAGCCTGTGTCACTCAGGGAGTTGGGTTTGTGACCCAGGTCCAGACTGAGCATCTGGTGCCACCGCAGCGGGCACGGGACAGGCAGTGCCAGGACCTGGACTGAGCTCCTGGAGGAGCAGCTTTGTCTTCCAGCAGAGAGCAGCAGATGGATGGCTCACACCTGAGGAAGCCACGGACCAACACCACAAGCACTTGCCTGAGGCTGCAGGCAGTTCAGGGGAAGCAGCCAAGACAGGGAACAGCAGGTTCTTAAGCAACTCAGTAACTCTGGCTGCTGCGTCAGCTAGTAAATCCTCCCTTTGTTTCTCAAGTTGGTTTCATTGGGCTTTTTCCTCAAAGACCCACATCAAATAAAAGTGTCACATAAAATTCACCAATAATTTAAGGAAAATAGATACCAAAAATCTAAAACATCGACATTAATTTACATGGCTCTGTAGGATAAGTCTTCTGAAGAATGACTAATATTCGTTGAGCACAGTCAGTACCCACGAGTGCCTTCTACATGTTGGGGACTTGGTGGCCGCGAATGCAAACAAACCCTCAGCCAGTGATTGGCTCGCAGGTCCACAATGGAAAAAGCACCAGTGGATGGGGACATATGGGTTTTCCGTCAAGGGCCCATTAAACTGTCTCTTCCTGAGGCTGGTGTAAAACATGCAAGTGACTCTGTGTGCTTTTATTAAAAAGTGAATTAAAAGTCAGAGGTGAGTTTCCGTTAGGTCTTAATTTCCTGTCTGTGTGCCAGGGGCAGGGGTGGGAAGGGGCACAATTTGTTAAACACCAGACCGAGATCCCGGGTGACTAGTAGAGCAGCCCCACAGCGCCCAGCCGGCGGGTCTGGAGTTTGGGGCTGTGAGAAGTGGCTCCAGATTGCGCGGGGAGGGTGCTGTGGTACCGCAGGAAAAGGACAATGGAGGAAGGACGATTTTTAGTCAGGATTTATTATCAAAAGAAATGCAGTGCAAGAGTGAGACATGGACGCTTGGGTTTAACAACATAAAAGATGGAGAACAATTTTGGGGTTTATTCTTCTGATCCCCCCAGCCCTCCTCTGAGGGCTACTTTCACATAAGAAGTCAAGTGGACCTGCGGTTACTGAAACTGGGTCACCGGCTCCTCCAGAATGGTGCTCAGTGGAGGACGAGCCCTCGGACCATCACTGCTCTTCACAGAGCCAGAGCACCGGCACCGTACGCCCCGCCTGGGAGCTGCGTGAGGACGCACGTGACCGCTTTGCCCAGACAAGCTCAGGTTTCCTTTCTTTCCCTTCCCTGCCTCATCTCCCTCCGCACACGCAGTAAGATGCTCTAGCGGAGCAAGCTGACAGAAGAGTATAGACCAGTGATGGCGAACATTTTAGAGATGGGCACCCAAACTGCAACCCAAAACCCACTTTTTACCCTGGTGCCTAACATCATTTGTCTTAAAAGAAAAGCAAATGACATGCACACCATAGGTTCTCCACTACTGGCAGAGACACAAGTTGGATTCAGACAGCGGACCCTTAGTGTCTGACATCTGCCACTTGCCACCCATAGGTCCTGGAAAGAGAATTTGCTTCCTTAAGTTCAGATTTTCTTTCCTTTCCTTTTTGCTTTTGTTTCTCTTCTTCCTTTCTTAGTTTTTCTTTTTTCTTTCTTTTTTTTGGGGGGGCATTGGTGGTGACATGGCTGAGGATTAAATGCAGGGCTTCACACGTACTAGTTAAGCATGCTACCAGTAAGCCAGACTCCCAGCCCTAAATTTCAGGGGCTTTTTTCTTATCTTATCAACAAAATTTTATAATAGTTACTCACTTCATACCATTGTGTTCAGCGTAGTTGCACAGTAGAAAATAAAAGCAAAACTAGAATGTTGTCCAAAAAAAGGAAAACAGGTAACAAGGCAAACTTTCTCGTCAATGTACTAAGGCAAACTCTTAGCATAAATGAAAGAAATTATCATATATATTGAACTATTTTCAAAACAATGCAATATGCAATTTGGGGAAGTAGTTGAACTTTTCCCTATTGTTCTCCCTCTCTCTCTCTCTCTCTCTCTCTGTATCTCTCTTATATGGAGACATAGAGACATATAAATATATATATATATGTATAAAATCTTCTCATATAAGAGAAATCATGCAATATTTGAGCTTGTATGTCTGTCTTACTTCACTTGCGATTGTATTCTAAAGTTGTGTTCAATTACCTATAAATGCTTCAAGTTTATCTTTCTCTATGACAGTATAGTACTCCATTGTGTGTTAATACTGTACTTTTTTTATCCTTTCGTCTGTTGCATATATGTGGTATTTCCAAGATCTTGCTATTATAAATTGTGTTTCTATAAACATGTGTGTGTGTATCACTGTATATGGTGAGTTTTAACTATTTGGGGGAAGATACCTAGGAGAGAGATAACTAAGTCAAATGGAATTTCAACTATGAGCGTTTCAAAGAATCTCAACACTGACTTGCATTCTGCTTGTACTACTTTGTACTGTAATCAACAATATCGAACAGTTTCTTTTTCCCCATATCCTTACCAGACTTTTAAAAAAAATTTTTTTTTCAGACTTTGTATTTTTTTTTTTTTTGTCTTTTTGTATTACTAGATTTTTTGATAACAGCCATTCTTGCTGGGCTAAGATGACTTCTCATTGTAGTTTTAATTTGCATCTTTCTGATGGCCAGTGACGGTGCATATTTTTTCATGCATTTACTGATCATTCATACTTCTCCTGAGAAGCACCTACTCACTTTGGTTGCCCTATGTTTTAAAATCTTTCATTCTTTTATTTATTTGGTTCAGGGTCTCGCTACGCAGCTTGGAGTCATAGTGATCCTCCTGTCTCTGCCTCCCCAGCACTAGGATTACAGGTGTGCACCACCACGTCCAGTTTCTGGTTGCTGTTTTCTTATTGGTCTTTTATTTTAGCAAGTCTTAATTGTTTTTGAGTTCTTTATATATTTTTGCTTTTAGTCCTCTGTCCATGGAATAATTGGAAGAATGATAGGTTGACTCTTCATTCTGTTTAGTTGTTCCCTCTCTGTGCAAGTTTTTCATTTCGTAGGATTCCATTTATTAATCCTTGCTATTATTTCTTAGACCACTTTGATTTTGTTCAGAAAACTCTTATCTAAACATGTATCTTCAAGAGTTACCTGTTTTATATTTTTTAACATTTACATCTTTGATCTGCTTTGATTTTCATTTAGTACGTGGTGAAATGACATGGGTCTTGACTCAATTTTCTGTATACAGATACCCATTTTTTTTACTCATAACATCTATTCAAGAGGTTATCTTTCCACTCATGTATGTTTTTTGGCCCCTTTGTCAGAGAATAGTTGTATGTAGCTAGGGTTACTTTCTTTCTTTCTTTCTTTCTTTCTTTCTTTCTTTCTTTCTTTCTTTCTTTCTTTCTTTCTTTCTTTCTTGGCAAAACCAGGGATTGAACTCAGGCCCTTGCACTTGCCAGGGAAACACTTATTCCACTGAGCCATCTCCCCAGCCCCTAGCTAGGGTTTCTTGCTGTTCTTCCTTTCCGTTCCATTGATCCATATGCCTATTTGGGGGCCAGTACCATGCTGTTTCAATCACTGTAGCTTTGTAGAATACCTTCAGGCCTGGGACTGGGCTGCCACTTGGTTTGTCTTTGCTCCCCAAGATTACTTTTGCTATTGCTACTTCTCTATATCCGACTCTGCATGAATTTTAGGATTGTTTTCTCTGGCTCTTTCAAAAATGATGCTGGTGTTTTGATTGGTTGTATGTTTACTTTTCTCTCAGTTTGGTCATAGAGACCTTTTGGTTATGTTAGTTCTTCTTATCCAGGAACAGTTGACATTTTTCTATTTCCTTATTTATTTATTCGGTACAGGGTGTCACTGGGAAGCTTAGACTCATAGTGATCCTTTCACCTCAGCCTCCTCAGTGCTGGAGTTACAGATATGCATTACCATGCGTGGGTTTTGGTGGCTGCCTTGGCACGGGGCTGGCACAGCACGTGGTACTGGGGATTGAGCCCAAGTCCTTGCACTTCCCAGGCAGGTGCTTAGATTGCTGAACTATCTTCCTGGCCCCCATTTTTCTATTTTCTGATCCCCTCCTTGATTTCATTTTTCTGTTTGATGTAATTTTAATTGCAAAGGTCTTTCATTTCCTTATTATGATAACACCTGAGTGTTTAATATTTTATGCTATTATGAATGGTGTATTTGCTAATTGTTTTCTTCACTGAGTTCTCCTTCTGGGTGTTGGCCTGTTGTTTGATCAGGTTGATGTATTGGTTGTCATCGCTGCTGCTGTGGAGAACTGAGGGAGTGGAGGAGAGGTCTACAGTTCCCAGCTCCTCCAGGTGCTGGTGCAGGGCTCTGGTAGGTAGTAGTGGCTGAGGGTGAGGGAGGGTGAGGTGTGCAGTCATCAAGTCCAGATTTTCTTATGATTAAAATGAGCACTGTTTTAAAAAAAAATAGCCAATAAATTGAAAAATGTTTTATAATTAATGTAAGTCAGATCTGCATAGACACATGATCATGTGCATACACCTCACGCATGGTGTATGTATATCATCACGTAAAGAACATGATGGAGAAGACCTACACACCATTTTACATACATTGAACATAGACTGGTTTCCACAACCTTGAGGCTGACCACCTAGATTCTTAGCTGCAATACCAAAAACATGAGCAACCAAAGGGAACAAAAAAATGCAGGGACTGCATCAAGATTGAAAACTTTTCCTATCCCCAGACATTCAGAAATGAAACTGAAAAAAACAACTTTCAGTTTCGGAGGCCGCGTGTGTGGGTGATACATCCGAGAAAACCTCACAGCAGGGATGTCGAAAGAATCCCCACAACTAAATGACAGGAAGACAAAACAACTATTTAAGAAGCAGGTGGATAAAATGGGTGATGACGCCAGAGCCACCAAGCGCGTGAAAAAACGACACACATCATTAGCTATTAGAGAAATGCAGACCAATCCACATGGGGTACCACTTCTCAGCCATGAGGAAGACTCTGCTAATTGTATTTTTAAAAGGACACATCAGCCAAGAGCTGGAGAGACTGGCATTCTCCGTTGCTGTCTGGAAGGTAAAATGTTTACTGTGTGCAACATAGTTTGGCAGTTCCTCAAACAGAAAAACATGAAGTTACCATGTGCTCCACAGTTCTGTCCCTGCACCCAAAGGAACTGAGAACAGGCACGAAAATGAGCAGCTGCAGGTCCACATGTATCTAGTAGCGCTGCCCTTGGTGGCCCACATGCAGAAGCATTCAGGGTCTAACAACACATGAAAGGGTAAAGAAATTGTAGTGTAAATCTGCAAGCGGATGACTACTCTGCTCTAAATGTGAATGAGGTGCTAATATGTGCTACAAGGTAAATGAGCTCCAAAACCGTAATGTGAGCCTGAGCATGATGGTGACGCTGTAATCTCAGCGCTCTGGGAAGCTGAGGTGGGAGGACCACAAGCTTGAGCTCACCCAGGGCGACTTAGTGAGATCCTGTTTCAAAAAAAAAAAGGAGGAGGAGGAGGAGGAGAAGGAGACAGAGACAGAGGAGGAGGAGATGGAGATGGAGGGAAGGAGAAGGAGAAGCAGGTGAAGGTGAAGGAGGAGGAGGAGAAGCAGAAGGAGAAGAAGGAGGAGGAGAAGGAGGTGAAGATGAATGAGGAGGAGGAGAAGCAG